>JAAAKG020140139.1:0-12178 GCA_010014905.2 Druon quercuslanigerum | reverse complement strand
CCGGGCGTTTATATGTATTGCATCCACGAGGGAACGTGGTGGGGGCCGAAAAAATCCACGATCTGGCTTCACTGCGTCATATTGGGTCTTTGAGGGAAGCGTCCCTCCAAGTTGCGAGCCACATGGGGGTCTCGGGCAATCATCCACCTTAACCGCACTGAAGCACTCGCGATATACCGACCAAATCTTTACTGCGTATCACAACCGAGGCGAGAAGGTACTTAAAACGGGTGAAGGAAAGCCCACTTACTTTGGAGCTACTTGGCTGCGGCGATGGCGTTTCTCGAGTCCATGCTTCCTTCTCTCAGAGTCCGTTAATTTCCTCTGGTGTTCCGAGTCGAACGTTCTTACCGGTTCTCGAGCCAACTCTGACTTCTTTCCCTCGTTCTTGTAGCTTGTCGCTGTTTTCTGCTGGACCTTCCGACTTTCCAGTGCGGTCGCCGTTGATTGGTTGGTTCCGACGGGCGTGATCCAATGGTCGTTTTCCACCCTGTTCACACCTCTGGTAGGATCCGTGCTGCTGATTGGTTCTATCCCACGGACTATCGAGGTTGCCATTGGTCGAGCTAACTTCTTTCTTGCGTGGCTACCCTGACTTGCGTCTAGTTGCCTCGCCACGTGGTGTTTCAGGGGTGACTTTATTTGTTCTGGTGGTCCGTCTGGTGCTGCCCCTCGCGGCTGGTCACGGTACTACACAATTCTGCCGGTTTCCGGTTGGTGCTACCTCTCGGGATCGGCGCGGACTTTTTGCGCAGACCCTTCTGTGTTCGGATCTACCCCTTAAGGTCACTGGCGGACGGCTACATACTGCTGTTGACAGCTCCGTGTTTAGGAACTGTCACACTATCCATCATGTGGACACTTTTGCCTATATGGGATGTTGGAATTCTGGATTCGTTGCCGCCGCGATGTGTCTTACTAGTCCTCTTCAGGTACCCTCGCCATGGACTATGATCCCTTACATTTTTTGTTTATTTATTTGTACACGTTTTCATTCACACCCTTTGCTCTGCACGTCACTTAAGAACTAGTCCCTGTCAAATTATCTTATTGATTTTAAATGCCGTGGCTACAATACTGTTCCTTGCTTAAATTCTATAATGCTTAATAATTTATCAAATAACGGAATACCGTTTTCTTACCCTAAGTTTCGTAGTGTTAGAGTTGGCCTGAGAGGGTTTTTATTTGCCACGCGCGCGTGATTCTAATTATACTTAGTACAGGCTTTGGCAAAACCCCGTGAAGTTTTTCTCCTTACCACTCGTTATCGCTTTTTTTTTGTTAAACTTTGTTACAATATATATATATATAAACTAGGCTAGAAATGAGTATGCGTGATTACAGATAATATATTAATTTATTTATGAAAAAGTTAAATTTATTAAAATTAAAAAAAAAACGTAAATAGCTTTTTTGAAATCCAATTTTTAAAAAATTTAACAGTTTTATCTGCACAATTCACATCTTTATCACTCATATGTCAAGAATATTCAATACATTCATTGCAAAGAATTTTAGCCAATTTTTATTTTCTAATCCTTTGACATAAACTTTAATAACATTCTTAAGTGTTTGAAGCTAAAGCATATAAAGTTGAGATAAATAAATGTAGATTTATTTCAAGGAATTTTTTATTTAAAGTGGTGAACATACTTGATAGTATCTACTGTAAATAAAATTAATGGTGCTTTCGAATATGGTCAAAAGCATACACTATCCCATTTACAGCATCTGTGATAGAAACGAATAAACATAAATCTATGTCTATAATCAATCTATAACATATTTTGTATGAATCAGAAGCGTATACAAATGGGTTAAATTAATATATTTTTTAATCTTCCAAGGCATTTTTTAATACCTTCAAGTTGAGTGGGAAATCTGTACAAAAAGCAATGTAACACAGTTCTGGAATATGCTATGATAGGTGTATTAAAATTTATTTTTAAGTTTTAACTTCACAATGTGCCGAAATAGCAAAATCCCGAATTGAAAAACTCCGTTATAATAAAATTCATGACTCAAAAATATATATTATGTATTTTGAGAATGGACCCTACTATGATCGTATTTAAAAATCTCCGAAGAACAACATTTTTCGACAGAAAATTGCGGAATTATAAAATACCCCAACCAGAAAATTCCCGAGTTTAAACAATGAAGAAAATGGTTTTTTGTTAAATATTATTTATTTAAAATAAAATCAACAGGTATTCTTATCACAGTAATTTTTTAATACCTATAAATATACGAAACAATTTTTTAAACCTAATATAACAATAATTGAAAACAATATATTTCTGAACGAAAAATTGTGTTTTAAAATGCGCATAATATTTAAAAAAATAGAACAAATTTTCTGAAAAACCGAATTGTTAATCCAAAGAAAAATTAAAAAGAAGCTTAAAGATAAATCAGTGCTGAATTAAATCATGCAAAGTTTGTTTGGAAAATTTTTATTAGGTTCAAAGAAAATTTAGGGAAAATATATTTTTTTGTTCCAGGCTCACGTGTTTTTAAATTTATTTCTTAACACAATTTTTAATTAATTATTTTAATTTTAAATCAAATCAATATTTTTAAATGTCTGAAATATTAATCAAAAATTTCTTTTACATATATACAGTGAAACTCCGATACTGTGCCGGTTTTGGAGCTGGCGGTGGTAGCGTACAAACCCGATTGACAACGCTGATTGTTTATATCTTCAAATTTTAATCATAATTGAATTCTTCTTTAAATATGTATTAATGTTATCATACAATATTATTCTTATATTCAAAAAAGAGAAAAGTTTAAAAAATTACCGAGATGCAAATTATAAAACTTTTTAATTCTTCAGAAAGAATTTCAAAGACCAAACGCCTTTAAAAATTGAAAAAAAAATTTTCTTAAATATTTATTTAATTTTAAAACATTGAAGTAGGTATTTATAATACCATACTCAGCGTTGCGTCAAAGCTATGGGGTATAGACTTGCGACTTATAAGCTTGCGGTGCTTGCATTCGAGTCTCGATGCTTGCGGATATTTCAATAAACTTCGTTTCACTTTAGTTATAAGTAATACATATTTTCTAACTAAAATCAACAATTATTTTATTTTGAAATAATGTATGGAGTATAGTTAAAAATTTATTGTCAATAAAAATACGAGAAAACCTAGTAGTATTTGTCAGAAGCTATAAAAGGATGTAAAATCTTTAGATTTAACTTCTGTGAAACAAAATGTATTTTACATTTGAATTAATATTTTCCTCCATTGAATTTTAAGTTTCTATTAATGAATTATGTCAGCGTACCGAACAGTTAAACTTTTTTACTATTGTAACCATAGCATCACACTTCAGAATTTAAAACATGATGCTATCAGTTTAGAGGACATATCGTTTGCTCTAAATTTCAGGTGTAGTTAACTTTATAATATTTAACTATTAGATCTATGATATTTTTAGTTGAAGCTAATCATTTTATTATTTATTTGATATTAATATAGTAATATTTCATTGATTCAGAAGTATTTTTTTCTGGGTGTATAAACTTGAGACCTAGTTCGCAACTGTACTTTTTTATGTGTCAACGCTTTGAGCAATCGTTGATGACAGGCAGGTTTTCGGCTTGTTAGTGAGTTATTAAGACCAAAGCCAGTCTTTTTATTGAAGACGATACCAATCATCGTAAAGACATGTAATGCAAGTAAATGACATGCAATGGAACCTCTACTATCTCATATCCTGGCGGTGACAAAAAAAATTCATGAATAGTATGTACTATTGTTTATGTATGGCCAAAGACCAAAAAACTACCAGAACGCGTTTTTGTCGTTTCCAAAATGACCAGAATGCCTTCTGTCATTCAAAAGGGCTGATTTACAAAACTCCTTCAAAGAAATCTAACTAAATACGACGCACAGGAATAAAAACTTCTTTGGGTCAAAAACCCGCTGACTTCTCAAATCTCAACGGATGAAAAAATATATATATTTTTTAGAAAGGTCAAAGTAAACGAATCACTCATGATGAAGATAGAAGCGTAACTAACGGTGTATCAATATTACATAGCTTAATATTTGTTCTACATACTTCGAGAGTTTATATTTAATAAGATGTGAAGGTGTTAAGAGATTACCGAAGCTATAACACCTATAACACCTCGGAAGTGTGGAATATTTAAAGTTTTTGTATATTTAAACAAGTCACAATCATAGATTTGATGCTTTCACGAACATTCATTATGATAAAAAGAAATATTTCGGGTTCTAATCGTGAACAAAAAATACGAATTTTTGCCGACGTTTCGCGAACATTGCAGCTCACTTCTTCAGGGCTATCCTGAAACGGAAGTATTTTTAATCCGGGAGGACTTACAGCAAATTCGGATTGGTGTTATAGTCGTTGTCTATATTGATGTTATTAGGGTGCTTTAAGATTTCGATTGCTTCTCTATGTTTTCTTCGAAAAATATTCTGTGTTTTTGCGATGACAGTTATTTTCTCAAATAAAATGTTATATATTGTTTCAAGATAATGCTTAGCTAACTGTCTTTAGGGTCGTTTAGAAGTTGTCCGATTTTCTTAGGTGGTTTAAATATGGTTTGGATGTTGTGCTTGTTAAAAATTCTTGATATTTGTTCTGTGACAACATGGATTTATCTGATCTTTTGTAAACTAGAACTAGTACGTCCAAGAAAGGCAATTTTCCATTTTGTTCAATTTCCATGGTGAACTGGATATAAGCATTTAATTGATTGATGAAATAGAAAAACTTATTACTTATTTAGTTCATCTAGTCCAGCTCGCCAGACGATAAAAATTTCGTCAAGGTAATGGAATCAAAATTCCGGTTTAGAATTGCATTGGTTCAAGATTTTAGTTTCTAGATGTTTCATAAAGATGTTGTCTATAACAGGTGAGATTGGAGATTCCATTGCTGCTTCTGAAGTTTGTTCATAAAATTAGCAATTGAAAGAGAAGTAAGTATTATTTGGGCAGTGTTCTATCAAGGGTATGAGTTCGGAGGGGAAGTTTGTAAAATATTTAATCATATCAGTTGTATCAGAGATTGGTGCTTTCGTAAATACAGATGTTACGTTAAAACTCACTGTGATGTCTTGGGGTTGAATGTGAATCTGTTTTATCTTTTTGATAAAGTCAAACGAGCTTTGGAAGTAAGTAATAGATAGAAACCATAGTGACTTTTAAACCCTGTGTCGGCTGTCAAATTTATTTTGGCGAATAAAGGATGCTAAGCCGAAAATTTGGCTACCAATTTGATCATTATTCTGAAGTATCATCTTTCTAGAGTGCAATGTACGTAGAGATATGTCATAATTCACTATTTATAGTCGCTTCTTTATATATAAAGTCAGCAAGTGACACTTCTCCGGTATTACCTTCCTCCAGGGTAAAGTCAGATATACTTTACCACTTATGAATAATTCTTAACGACATTACCCTTACCCTAGCTGACTTTTCCCAGTTATTGATTACCTGCAACATTACTTAGCCCCACTTTTTTCTCTGTCTATGTTTCATTAGAAAATATTGTGTTTTTTTGCATGGACGGTTGTTTTATCAGGTAAAATGTTATGTCCTCTTTAAAAATGATGCTTAGTTTTTGCTGATTACGTGAATTGTATTATCCTGACTTTACACTTGCGTTCCTGCATACTCCCAAAAATAAAAAAAAAACCACATTCCACTCAGACCGATCGTCAGTGCAATAAATTCACAAACGTACAAGCAAGCACGCTTCGTCCCAAATCAACTGAATTCTTTCTAAAGAAATTTTATCACTCACGTCCCCAAGACCAGGGGCGTAGCTACCGCCGTATCAGCCGTATCAATAAAACGTGGCCCTCGAGTTCCAGGGGCCCCCACATAAGAATTAATGAACGAAGTTTCTGTTTACTATCCTAAACACGGACATTATGAGAAATTTTGATAAAGGGCTCCTTCAAGACTAGCCGCCAAGATTCGCATACCTTTGATAGAACACTGTCTTAATAATAATAATTTCACTTTCAATAATCAGTTTTATGAATAAAATTCATGGGCAGCAATGCCATCTCCAAACTCATCTGTTAAAGTCAACATCTTTTTTGGACATCTGGACAGTACGCGGAAAGAAAAATCTAGGCATTAGCGCGCGAACAATTTTCAAGCTTAAATCGCAAGAACTTCTCTTGGAATATACTTATGGCTGCTTTTACGGCTGGCGTTAATAGCAAGCGTTGCTGTGATCTAATACCGTGATCTTAGCCGAGCGAAATTTCCAAGTGTCTCCATAGACTTTTTCGGTGAGTCTCCTTGCGATTTGCCTGTATTGCGTAGGCCATGCCGCATGCCTGTTTTCCGTTTTGTTAAATTGCCGTGGTGAACTGGATATTAGGATTTGAGCTATATTAACAAGATACATTTTATGAAATGTCGAAGCTTTAATTAAATTTTTTTTCAAATTTTTATGCACATATGATTATAAACTAAGGTCAATTCATCTTGATCGTTTTTATTCAGTGCTATTAAAAATTCCATATGATGCGGTAAAATGGAGAACAAAGCTCCCACAATTGATGCTTTGCTACTTTTCTTCTTCATTAAAAAACATATTTGAATTTCTGCTCCAACCATTATTTGCTTAACGATGAAATTAGGTTATATGTTGCAGGATGCAGCATTTGATTTCGAGGAGTATATGACATGATGATGTGGTTTCCATGAATTCTTTTTAAATACTGAGTTTTAAATGGAAGAGCCACACCATGTATTGTCTATTAACAAATAAAATTTGCTTTACAGACCACCCAAATACAACATATAGAGATCTTTTTCTTCACTTGTTTTCATGTTGAGCTGAAGAAAAGCTTCACATTGTTCAAGCAATATCACCGTTTTCTTCGATAGAAAGACTGCAAATTTATTGTACACAATTGCGAAGTATGTACCTCAATCCCTACCTAGTCGACGCTTTCCTGATGCAATTAATTTTGTATTTTTTGTTTAACTCCGAAAGTAATTATATCTTTAGATAAATTTAAGTCTAAGTTTAAAAATTAAATTTTGAATTCTTTATAAACAAAAACTTATTTAGGGATTTTAAATTGTGAGTATAAAAAATTACAATTGGATTTAATATTTTATTTAACAATATTAAAGTAACGAAAACTACACATTCATTATTGTATTTCATAATTCTCAAATGTAGCTTGAAGTTTCGAATAGAAAGAAGGATCTCGAGTTTAGGTATCTCAGACGCTCAAATCAGGTACAGTAGACTGTACGAAACTTCTCGTTTTCAAGGCTGTCTGGGAAGTGAACAGGAAGTGCCAGATAACCATCTCTCCTGCGACAAGCGAGGATTGAAACCGCGTTTTCGTAGTAGGAATAGCCGGCCGCGTATGTGTGTGGCTGTGATGAGGCAAGGTGTGAGGCAGGCCCTCTCAACTCTAATGAGTGAATATGAAGAATTATGATTATAATTTTAGGCGTAGTACAAGTTGCGGCCAACTGTTGGCGCTGCGTGTCCGCCCCGCTACACACCAGGCCGCTCGCCATGGTCCGCATCTATCTTTGTTTCGCATACGTGATTTAAAATCAAAACAGTGAAAGTGTTTACTTTAGCTTGAAAATTCAAACATTTTAAAGATAATTGGCCTTTTTGGCTTTATAGTTTTAACAATTTGGTTGAAAAAGTATGTATTTTGTTGCGATGTCGTATTTTTTGTTTTCACGAATATTAATCGGCTTTAAAAAAATTTAACTATTCCATTTTTGGTTGAAAATTGATCATTTTTTAAGTATAGAATTGGTATTTTTTGTAATAAACAAATCGTCTTGGTTGATATATAATCTTGTTGGTTGAATGTGAGACTGTTGTTGATAATAATTAATCTGTTTGGTTAAAAATGTAACTATCTTGTTTGAAACAAATAGTACCCTTTTCTCATGTTTACTCTCAACAGAAATTGAACGACTTAACCGATTTTATTCTATCTTTTTTTTAATCGTCTCGCCGTCATCTAATGCACCTGATGCAAAATATTCAAAAAAAGACGGCAAAAAGCCGTCTCTTACCTCTAACAATAGCAAAGTTGAGTGAGACATGACAGGCAATCAATTTCAGTCCTGGGCTCGAGCCTGGGTTTTTACAATGTTTAAAGTATCGCTAAAACAATAGCACTCTCGAACACTTGTCGATTTATTCTAATCGACCCAACCCTATATTCTGTTCGCCATAGATACACTTATGGTGGTTTGCTACTTCCCAGGCTCATAAAGTACCTGAATTTCTAATTAATTGCAATAAAACGAAAACCAGACCATTTTTCGAAGAAAGCTCTTGGCGGAGTAATACATGGGCTAATTTTCAAGGTTGAGGAAGCCCCTTAAGCATGCAGATAGTGATGTTATTTTCGTAAATTTAGGTGGATAATCGAGTCCTTGCTTTATGATAATCTAAGAGTTCTAGAAAATTATTTTTAGAATGTTGTCATTAAATGTTGGCTTAATAGCTTCGTCCATGTGCATTTTACTACCCATTATGTCGGTGGCTAAGGTTGTGGTCCCTTTTATAAGGTTTATTAAGTATTTTCTTTGGGATATTTTTAATTTTAATATTTTTAATTGGGGTTTAGAGGCTTTCTCAATAGCAGAGCATCCTCTATAGTTTGCTGGACGATGTTCAGCACAGTTAGCGCAAGTGGCTGGAGCCTGTGCATTTTTTTTTAAGCAGGCGCTGTTATGCGAAGCCCCATATTTGACACATCGTCTGGGTACCATGGGACATGTGAGAAACATGATGAAATCTCTGGCAGTAACTGAAGTTTGAGCAAATCTTTTGCTTATGGTATGTTAGGTACAGTTACCAAAAGTATGAGCATAGGTTTTTTATTTTGTCGGTTTCTCATGCGAGAGGCCCGAATAATTGTATATCCTTCTTCCTTGAGTTTAGTCAGTACTGAATCATCAGGAAAAGATATGAGAATGTTGCTAATTACTAGTTGAATAGGGGGGGGGGGGAATTATATTTTTATACAAGTAATACTGGAAATCTCTTGCATCTCTAGATTTCTGATAATAGAGTGGTAGTCCTCTGTGTAGGAAACGCGAACAGAATAAACATCTGATCCAATATTATACACTATTGGTTTGCATTTAATAGAATTTTTCTAAATATTTTTAAGCACTGAGTAGAGGTGGTTTATTTTTTCTGCGATGACATTATTAGGAGGTATTTTTTACCGACGCAGCAGGCTTGTTTTGCTGTAGTAATATTTGTACGTTGAGGGTTGTCGAGGGCTTTGGACCTATTGGATAGTGGTTTATTTTACACTGACTTTCTTGATGTCTTACTGCTCCTTTGAAGGAGGTGACCATTCCCTCGTCACTGCAGTTAATGGCGGATGCATTATCGTGCTGCTTAGTAAACCTCAGCTTCTTGTTCCTAGATTTGATGCATTTGACAGACCAGAATCTATCAGCCTATCATGAGCATCAATCAATCTTCAGCGATCTACGGTCAGAGAAGGTGGGTAAGTGAAAAAAGGGGTGGGGATGAGGGGGCCCCAACCATCGCCCCCTCTCGTGAGATCCAATGCACGGGAGTGGGCAGCTGGCGCGGCGATTCCGCGCCATTCGCGCACTCGCAGATAGCGATCTCCCCGAAGAATGATAGGACTGGAAGAAGCTGTTGTGCGTTACCCGTTTGGACATTGTTACACAATCTGAGAGAAATTTGACATGACTTGAATTAAGAGTGACGTTTATTATATGTGGGGTAAAAGCCCGTATACGGGAAAATACCTCGAAATCTGATAATTTATTTTATGAAAGAGAAGTAAAGAAGAAGAGTGGGAAGAGGGTAGAGGGGTCAAAGAATGAAAGTCGTTGTTAGACTTATTTCATGAGGAAGTCTTTTGGCATCGCATGCTTGCGAAGCGGATCAAAATCATATTTCCCGAGAGAGGAGATATGTTCGAAAGGTGATAATGATGCTGATTCATAGAAGTTAGTGTCGGTTTCTTTGATATATTCTGAAATATAGGAGAATTGAAATTCTCTGTGAAGGACAGAGTTCTTGGTATATCTACGTGTTTTTGTGATGCGTCTGAGGAATTTATTTTGTACAATCTGGATCTGATTGATGTTACTTTTTGACGCACCACCCCAAATTGTACAGGCGTAGGTTATGATTGGTCGGATGAACATTTTGTAAACTAGGATTCCATCTTCAGGTTTTAGGCTCGAGTGTCTATTAATAATAGAGCTTAAACGTGAGATAACCCCAAGAGCTTTCCCTTTAGTTTCATGGATATGCTGCTTCCAATTAGGACGTTTATGAAGTTTAACCCCCTAGGTATTTTACGGAATTTTTCCATTCTATTGGTTCATTAAACATTTTTGGTGGATCTATTTTGTCAGGCTTTCTGACTAGGAAAAGAATTGATTCTGACGTTGCTACATAAATTTTTATTCTCCAAAGCATAGCCCATGCCTCAATGATTTCAAGAGCTTTGTTAAGTAATTTTAAGATTTTCGGGACTGACCAAGAGGAAGTGAATAGTGCGGTGTCATCTGCATATAATCCAATTGTAACCTCAGGGACCTCGGGGATGTCGTTCACGTAGATAATAAAGAATACCGGACCTAAGATACTGCCTTGAGGAACACCCGCTCGGATGAGTGTCTCTTTTAAAAGTGTTTAGCCAATTTTTACTAAGAGCCAGTTTCCAAGTTTCAGGCAAGTATCCTAGTTGAATACAGGCATTGAAGATAAGGCACGAGATAGGAAGCTTTTTTAGGACTAAATTTGAAATTGCATCAGGGACGAGTGCTTTCCTATTTCACATTCAGTGATGTGTTCCGGATCGGATGGATTATCGTGTAGAGCGAAGTTACTTTCATAATTTGCAGCATAGTTAGTGCTTTAGTCATACGATAAATAGAGTTATCTTTAATTTGAAGTTTACCGATTTCTGTATCCCAATTTTTACATCTGTGCTCCTGAACTTTAATAGCTATTGTTTTACGCAGGTGATTGATTTTGTTTTTGAGAATGCAGCTTTTAGTTTTTCGATGGGGTTGGCAGAGTTTATTACGGGTATTGATAAGGTCTTCAATCTCAGGGCTGAGAGATGGATCGTAATTTTTCACGGTGCACGGAGGGACCGAATCGTGAATTGCAGTTTTTATACTAGAAGTTAAATTAGTTATGGCTTTTTCGACGTGAGTAGAGTTTTTTAGTGTTGGTTCAAAGTTAACTTGAGTTTCTAGAGTGGAAATGAATTTTTGCCAGTTTCATTTTGCAAAGTTATAGCGAGGTGTGACCGTGGCCTTTTCACAGTTAGTGTAAAGGCTCATGAGGACTGGTCAATGATCTGAGTCTAATTCATCGATGGTAAGAGTGTCGTGGTTGTAAAGATTATTTTTGGTGATCGCAAAGTCAATAAGATCAAGCTTATGTTTGGTGTTGTGAGGGAAAAATGTATAAGAATCTGGTGCAGAAAAAGAAAGATTTGTTTAAAGACAGTTTGTCGTTTATGGTTTCAAAAAATTGTTTTCCAATTATGTTTGTCGTTCTGCTATTCCAAGCATTTAGGTGCCCAGCAGCGATTACCGTGGGGGCTAGTTTAAATATTTTTCTGTAGTCATTTTTCGTAAATTCGCGAGAGGGAGTCTAATAGAGCGAAACAATGGCATATGGTTTCCCATGAATTTTTATTTGTATTGCCGTAGCTTCAAGGACTTTAAGTTCAGGAATTATTAGTTAGTGGTGGTCAATATTTTCTTGGATTAGGATCGCGGTACCTCTATTAGTGTTATTTCGGTATAATTTGTATCCACGGACTAGATTGATGTTTACTGATTCGCAAAATAAAGCTTCACTTAGCAAGCAAATGGCAATTTTATTCGTATGGAGGTATGTGGCTAGTTCGTGTCTTTTTTTAAGGATACCCTGAGCATTCCAAAAATCGATTTTTAGAGTACTGTTATTGAAGATGGCCATTTTCGATAGCAAGTCATAGTATATTACTTATAATTTCGGCGGTTGAGTTTATAGCTTCGGTGATGTTAGTCCCCCCCCCCCCCCCCCCCCCCGCCGGCTGGGGGCGGTGGCCTTTCTTGCCTCTTTTATAACATAAACTGTTTTTACCTTTGGCGGGTGTTTTTTTTGTTGGGTGTTG
>JAAAKG020140138.1:0-34502 GCA_010014905.2 Druon quercuslanigerum | reverse complement strand
TTTTTCACACCCCATCTCGCTACCCCCCCCCCCCCTCTCACAACATTTAAAAGGGCTTTGCTACCCCCCCCCCCCCCCCCCGACCGTGGCATCATTATGGAAACCCCCTAGGGATATCTCAAAAGGTTGAGAATTTTTTAGTGAATCAGTTCTGATCAAGTAGTGAAAATGTTCACTGACACCAATTTTTCGAACTGAAATTAAAATCTTTGATAATATACGGAGATTCTTTCATTTTTACGCCTTTTTAGTGATTAAACTTTATCCTCCTCAGTGATGTACCTCTATGTTCTATAAAACCGAGGAAAATCTGTTTATCCTGAAATAAAAAATAATTTTTGAAGCAAACGAAAATTATAGGAGCGTTCACATATTTTCCTCGATTTTATACATTTTATTCTGGAGGCAAAATTCATATAGCCATCGTAGACAAAAAATGTGTGTTTTAAAATACAGGATTATATTTTTAAAGTTTTTGAATTTTTGAACAAATATAAAGGAAAACCTTCAAGAATCTATCTTCTTCAGTGGACATGAAAAATTCCTACATAAATTTTTTCTAAATAGAATGGCCGTTTTCTTGCCTAATTTACTGGCGTGAAAGTGAACAATTAGTACTTATAATCTTACATCATGCACGTCATCGCCATCGGCGCTTAAGTTATAAAACAAACTGACACGACAAGCATTTAAACTTGCAGTAAACCTGTGGCAAACTTGCATTGCTTCATTGTTATAGAGAACGAAATCACAGATTGTAAACTAACCATTGCAGATTAATTTCCAGTCTAGTTTTAATAAATTAAGTCCTGATGAACACAGCAATTAAATATGTCTCGTTTTACCAAACATAATGATTAACTTTGTTATTAAATATTTAAAATAATTAGTTATTCCAAAATAATAATTAAAATACAATAGAGAACAAGAAATTCAAGTTCTTCTGATCGAATCTAAATATTTTCAGAGGAAAAATAGTAAAACCGTTTTCGATGATTCATTCACTAAGTTTATTAGTATACTTTAAAAAGCAGTGTTTATCACAAATTATGACGATTCATTGTTATTCACTTTTACGTTAATTTGCGCTTGAGGTTTTGAGTAGCCTTTCTTAATAATTTTATAATGCAGAGTTTTATTTACTATAACCACACATATTTTGAATATAATTAAAGAGTTTTACTTTTGAAAATCATGGCCATTAAAAGAATGTATCATAAAAAGGGAAAGTATCAGTCAGAAATAGTTTCAAGATAGACTGAACGTTTCGAAACGTGCTTCAAAAGGTATTTTTTGAATGAATCATTCTCGTTTTATGAATGAAGCGAAAGTGTTTTTCTTTTCTGTAGTCTTTAAATATTCGACAGAAATAAAGATTTATAAATCCTAAAATTAAATGTATTCATCAGGTGAAAAAATAGAGCAGTATTAAAGTAATTCACTTTTGATAGTGATATATAATTTTTAACGACATTCGGAGATTCTTTAAGCAATTTTCATTTGTTTAAACAATTTTTTCCGTTTTAAATCTCGATAAAATACTAGTTTCTGGAATTCATAAAACAGTTAATGAATGCTAAGAGTGATTTTTTCTGTGAATGCCAATTTAAATTATTTCTATAATTTTCATTTGTTTAAAAAAATTTTCCCGTGCAAATCTTGAAAAGTTATTACTTCATAGAATTAAAATTATTTAAACAATTGCTAACCATTCACTTGCCTCCTTTCATAGAAAAGTTGAAGAAAATCCTAGTTTTTCGAACCTTATACATTATATGTTGTTTATTATAATAATAATAATTATTATTATTATTAATTTATTATATTTTGTAAGCAATCCATTTTTAAGGTCCGTTGCGTTGAGACAAAAAAATACTGATTACTGAGATACATACGTGTAGTGTAAGAGATTCGAAAAAAACTATCATTACCTCTGCATTTTTCCTTTGAAAAGGAGCAACCGATATTAATTGTTTAAATAATTTGTAAACTACGTCTCACAAAAAGTATAATTCACTTACATTTATTAACTGCGACATTAATATCAGAAAATAATAACTTGTTCACGATTTGGTGGAAAAAGATGATACAAATAGAACTTGTTTAAACAGTTGCAAAATATATCAAACAAAAATATTATTCTTGAAATGCATTAACTAAATCATTTATCCTGATAAATAATAACCGTACACGCATACAAAAATTGATGTTGCAAAAAAAATGCCGTTTTTAGCATAAATTTCATATAAAACTGCGCTACTTTGCATTTTTTGGCATTACTTGGGCACCATACAAACGAAATAGGGGGAGAGGAGTCAAAATTAAAACTTAACGAGAGAAATTATTCCTTGAATATTTAAGAAGTGACTAAACTTTAAATGATAAAAAGTAAATAATAAATACTTTTGCCATGTCTTCGAAAACTGAGCTTTTCCGATACAAAACCCCATGTTAATTTTACAAGCCCGGTGGCATGGGTTAATATTGATAAATTAAAAAAAGGTAATTTCTTTTTCCGGAAAACGAACAAATTGAGGGGGTAGTGAAAGGACAGTTTCAAGAAAATCTATGAACAAATTTGTTTCAAACAGTACGCGCTCATATGAATTGCAATGCCCCTAAACTAAAATACTTTACATGTCTAAAAGGAGAACACTCGTGAAATCCCGGAGTCACTTGTTTTACATTGAAATCCACTCCGGGTGGCCGCTTTTATTGAGAAAAAATGCCCGGTTTTTCTCCTGCTCGGACAAATTTTTTACGGGAATTTAAATTTAAAAATTTGAAGTTTTAGAGCTAAAAATATTTTTATTTCAAGTAACTAAAACTAAATTGCAAATTGATTAATTTTGAATAATCAAATTAAATAATCTACAAATATAATGCAGAAGCTTTAACACTTTTAATTTAAACAATTTAAAAGTCAGCACCGTTAAACAGCACAATTTCTAATTTTAAATTGGCCTGGTGAAAAAGTAGAAATTCACATTTCCAATCTCTAAATTGAGGAAGCAAATGCCATTTATCAGTCACATGCAACACTTTCACTTAAAAATAAAATTATTTTAAATGAAAAAAATATAATTCTAACGTTCAAAGTCTAAATTTAGCGGAACGACTGAAAAATAACGAAAAATAAAATTGCCCACATTATTTTTAACATTAGTTCCCGGCACAGGAAAATTTCCAAATCTAAACATTTCAAAAAATCATTTGTGAATAAATGAAAGTAATGAAAAACATATGTTTATGCAATAAAAGCCTTGAATTTTATTTATTATTTATTTATGGTGTCGGCAATTTTCCAATTTCAAGAAATTTCTCTTTGAAATATTTTCTTTTTTCGGGAATCTTATTGTTCCTTCTGAATATTAATTTATTTTAGTAGAATATTCACATTTTCTGGTTAAAAATACAACTATTTTGTTAAGCATTAATTGGTTTTAGTATAAAATTAAATAACTTTTGAAATACTTTGTTTTAAAATTAATTTTTCTTATTGATGATTCATAATTTTATACTCGAAAATTGATATATTTGCTTCAAACATTAAGTATTGTATTAAAATTTTTTTCAAAATAATTTACTTTGAACTTAATATTTAACTATTCCATTAGTGGTTAAAAACAATTGATTTAAATTGAGTATTAAACTATTTTGTTGAAAATTCGTCGTTCTAGTAGTATTGATCGGTTTTTTAGTTAAATTTTTTTAAAAATTGGTTGAAGTACCAAATATTATAATTCTCAAATATTATAATCATTCTTTTGATTGAAGATTCATCACCTTAGTTGAAGATTTATCTCTTTGATTACATATTTAACTATTTTGTTGACAAATCTTTTTTGGATTCAAAATTCATTTATTTAACTGAAAATTTAAATATTCCATTTTTGTTGAAAATGCATCTCTTTGCTTAAACCTTGAACGATTTTAACTTTTTAATTTTTAACGTTAAAAGTTTGAGTTTTTAATTTTGAACAGATTCAGAATCATATGGTAAAATCAATTAATGTTCAATTTTTTATTACTAGAATTACGACTTCCAAGTCAGCAAATGGACTTCATAAAAAAAAAGTTAAATCAAACTTATTTTAAATTGAATTATCTCATTTGATATGAAATTTGTGATATTTCAAGTTGGATTGATTTTTTCTGGCAATATTCTAAATCAAATTATTTTTTCACTATTATATTGCACTACTGAATATGCATATCCTATATATGTGAAATCTCACAAGTGCATGCATGAGAGAATAAACTAAATGCCTTGTAATTTGCCGGTTTACCGGTCCAGCGGCCAGCCTGCAACTGCATCAAGTTGTCACTTTAAAAAACAGGACACCTCGAGTCTAACCTAAGTTTAAGGTAATACTCTAAAAAAATTATGCTTAAAGAAAAATTCTACTTCTGACAGTGTCGATTATTGAATGAAGGCTGACATCCATAACAATATTCGTACTATCCGATGAATTCCAAAGATTAGATAAATTTATCATGTTTCCTTTGTCATTAGGTGACAAAAGAGGCTGACGAAGCAGAGTGATCATCAACATCAGTATCACCTCTGTAAACAATCCTACATCCCACATCCTACATCCTTACAACTCGGCCAAGGTCCACAGGAGGAAGTCGTCTCCCGACCTGTCCTGACTTGTTTAGCATGCAAACAATGAAGCCCTTACTATTTTACATTTAATCTCGAGAATACGTCGGTAATTTTGTCAGTCTTTTATCTTTTAAAATGCTGGTGGGAGTGGTGACGGGAACGAAGTAGTAGGTAGGGGAAACTCTTCATCGTATGCTTCCACCCGCCAGTTTGAAAGGAACCTCCGTCATGACCGCGTCAGCTGGTCTTTAGTCCCACATCTTGGGTGACCTCGTGCGCGTTACAAACCGGTTCGAACATACGTCGCAAAAGAGCGTGCGAAAACGCCAAGAAACTCGGGCTCACAGGATACAGAGATGTTGAAGAAAAGAAGATGTTGCCCAGAAGAGCAAAAAGAGATCAAAACAAATCGATAAATCGCTCCTTGAAACAAAAAAATCAATTTACTTTTTGAAAAAGTCAGCACTCCTTCCAAATCATACTTCATCTCATCGATCATACAATGATCATCAGGAACATCATCGTAGAACAGGCGGAACATTCATCCTGCTTCGTTTGACCTTTGGTTCAAGACCTCGATATCATGGGGGCAAAAAGTGTGTTCAGTGATCCGAATTCGGTGGCTTGTGATCGAGTGATCTTTTCTTTTGTGTTGTTTTTGTGTTTGCTGATATCGTTTCCTGCCAACGGGCGCGCAGAAAGTTCAAAACCTGTTGGAATATGCGCAATGAACGGCTGCAATTGTACGGTGAAGGCGCACCATTGGATATTCGTTAAATGCGTCTTCTCCGACGACCAGGTGAATGGATTTTTATTTCATTTTTTATCACCAACCTCGCCTTTCCATTTTATGACTAATGTAGCTCCTCGCCTGTGAAACTAATCGAGGCTTCAAGGGTCGACACGCAAGATATTCCTAAACTGGTTTGATAATCACATGACGCCCATCAATAAGCGCATCAAAATGTTCTTTTAAAGCCAAATTTCGTCATGGGGTTTCAAAGTTTTGGGAAATTCGAAAAATGGTAGGACTCCTTAGTTTTATTTACAGGTCATTAACAAAACAAACAGATTCGTTAACAAATGAATACAAAAGACAAATTTGTGTGATCAAATAAATAAGTTGGTGCAAAGTAAACCTAGTGTTAACAAAGCTATAATAAATCAGTTAAGAAGAATAAAGAACTTATATAATCCACCCTTACAAATCGATAAAATACCTTCCATAGATCCCCTTCCTATAAAATCGGTATATACATTGCTAAACAAGCATCACATTGTCCAAGTGAATTTTCTTTTAACTCAAAGTGTGCACATTAAATCTGAAAGAGCTAACAAATATAAAATTTGAATTCAATTATTCAGAATAAAAACCTTTGATGGAAAATGGATTCGTTCGAGGAATAAAATTAGCTACTGATCGATTGCATAATTTTAAATGCAAACTTTTTAAAATGATTTTTATTTCCTTTTTAAATTTGTTCCAAGAAAAACAGAAAGTAATGCTTATTTTTAAGTTTTGTTACAGATAATAGCTGTTACTACAGCTGTAATTAAGTATACATTTTGCAAGAAACCTAACTTTTTTTTTGGACTACAAAGTTATAGTTTCGTCCGTTTTCGAATTGAACCCCGAAAACCCAGTTTTTAGAAAACAACTTTTTTTGTCTTTTTTGACATCAACTCGTTCTAATTCAGCCAATGCTTGAAGTGTTTCTAATAAGATTTACAGAAAATTCTTTATGATGTTCTACAACTGTTGTATAAAATAACACATAATACATTTTGTTTAAACAAATGTTATGCCTTTTTATCTGAAACACTGGGTACATAGTGCATTCATATGTTGGCGCTCATGGAAAGTCGAGCGAATTTCGAGTAACAAAAAACTTGCCCCGGGAAAGTTCAGAAAAGTATCAGCAGTTTTTTTACGGCAAAAAGTATTGAAAATAAATCATTTTGAAACAATGAAGATTTTGTTTCGGCCGTGCGGTCAGTTTTCCCATGTATGCACGAACTCGACACGTTCATGTACAAATTCAACTTTGCTCGAGACGAAGTATTATTGAATAGTCGGAATTTAATGTATCAATTTGCAGGCTGAAAGTTATATTTCTTTTAACGCATTTTTGACGTATAGGACATAGAGTAGAATAAAGAAACTACAAAATATTATTGTATGGTGCATTGTATTGTTTTTAAATTGACTGATGAATCTTAGATATTTTGTAGAATAGCAAGGCTATTGACATTGATTTTTTATAAATAATTTCATATTTTTATACCTTTAATTTCGAATAATAAATAATAATATGCCGCCTCGAGCAACTTAATTTTCCACGTAAACGCATTAAGTTGATAAACTGCGAAGATAAAGGCCGTGTCGAAACAAAACCATAATTACCTAATGATGTTCTATTTTAAGTAAACCTTTCCATAGAAAACTTATTTATCAAATTACCCACTGGCTGTTTTTTCTCGCTCAAAATTGGCTTGACTCACCGTGAGCTTGAAGATGAAGCCATAATTTATGCGCAATGTCTGCGGTAGACATTTATAACTTTTGTTTAAACAAAAATGTTTCTTAATTATTTATTCTTCCAGTCGGAGAACTTAAAAAGGAATGTTTTCTGTACATTAAATACAAAAAATCGACGAATTGAGTGAATTGCGGCGTATTGAAATAAAAAAAGTCCAAGAGATTTTTTTCTTCTTAAAAAACGGGTGTATTGGGTTCCGGCAAAGGTAAGAATTACTTCTCTCACCCTCAATAGAATGAAACCTCTTTCTGCGTATCGACCAAACTTTGAGGATTGGCACCTTCTAGTATTGTTCATTCCTAAACACTTCATTTGTTGCTAAGTTTGAAAAATAAATCACTTAGATAAAATGAATTCTCAAAACATCCTATCAAGCTGAAGCATAACAAATATATTTCTAAGGGTGGATTATCTGTCAAAAATGATAAAGAGCTCTGAAATATTAACCAGCCCGTAAACATGCATACCTCTTTCGTTCCCAAATACTTGGTTCTTCTATGTGAAAGTTTGAACAGGATTAGACTTTGCTTCATATTTCACATGGGATGTCAGGGAAATATTTTTTGGGGTGTTGAATAAGCATGTGCATTGTGCACACAACCATATTACGTATAGGTCGGACAGGTAGGTCAGACTTTTTTGTACTATACCAGCTCTGACAGGTATATGTTTGCTGCTCGTTCCACTTGCTGCCTCGGCCCCGCTCTGCTGAATATCATCCCAACCGATATGATACATTCCCTCTGCGCCAAAGTATCACAGAGGTATCAATGCCATACCACATCCAAAAGTTTTTCTTCCATGAGAATGAACTCGGATTCGCTTGCTTTGAAAAGAGGATTATTTCAATGTGATCAAGACTTCATGGTGTGAAAAATTCAGGAAGAAGATGTATTAGCCATTAGTAGTGGATAATGATTGAGAACCACTGGGTGGCGAGTCAACGACTCCCAAGAGCCATTAGAGTTTAGATTAGACGCTAGGGCAGCCTCGCGATAATATTGAATAGAGACCTTTGTTGATATAGAGTAAAACATTAAATTTAGTTTTAAAGGGCTTATTCAAATTAGAGGGTGTTAGTTGGTGCATCCGATTCCAGTTAAAAAATCCTAAATTTTGAATTCAGAAAGTTAAATATTGTTAAAATGTACACTTTTAAATTTAAAGTTGTTTTTCAAGTTGCAATAGGTTTAATGTCAGATTGTCAAGGTCTTCAAAAATCAGACCTCGGACCGATTTGGAAGCTTTCAAAATTAAGCAATATCCAAAGTAAAAACAATGACAAAGTAAAGTTTCAATTTACGCATTTTTATCATTAAATCTGAATATATAAAACCCAAAGGGCTTCAAATTGTAAGAACTTTAAATTATCTGATTTATGAACCTGCAGTCCAAAATTTATTTAATGTTGAACTTTTTCATTTTAAAATCATTGTTCAATTTTAAACACTGTTCGCTAAAAATAATCTAATTTATGCTGTGAAAACTTAAAGTCAATTTTTGATATTTAACATGATATTACAAACGCTTTAAATTTTAAATTAGTCAATAATGAGAACTGAAACATCTGATCAATGAATACAGTTTTCAATCGAAAACTATCCAATTCGAAATAATTGAATTTGAAATAAATTCGCAAAATATTAAAGAATGAAATTTTTCAATTGTGTAGAATTTCAAATGCTGTTAATTTTAAGTTTCCGAATATAGCAAAAAAAAATAAAATTTTACAATTGGTCTACGAAATACTGACACTAACATAATAATACATATTGAAAAACTTTACTGCAATTTCCGGGTTTCAGAAACTTCCAGTCCATTTACCTATTTTCCTAGTTAAGGGCCATCCTAGTATTGCGCGGATACGTTCAAAAATAATTTCATTGAACAATAAATTTATTGACTTACATGAAAGCCTCATATTGGATCTCAATTTTTGCATAGAAGAAACACTCACCTGAAACAAAACAAAATGTCTGGTTAGTAATAATTAAAATATATTTAATGAAAAGAAATAATGTACATGTTTTTTTATTCTCCTAGACGAGAGAAAATATAAAAAGCTTTATGCATGTTTTCTTTAGAACTTCGTTATCAGAATAGGAAAAGAATAATCTCCTTGCAACTGAAACACGAAGATAACGACATGCGGTCAAGCAAACTCGGAAATATTGTATATCAACCATTAAAATTTTTTTTTTAGTTAACCACGTAAAAACTAAATACTATTTACAAGCTTAAATTTCTTCATATTTCTTTAAAAATGTTCAGATTCACAAAGAATGCCGTAAATTGGAGCTAAGCAGAGCATATAGGGAGCCAATCCTCGATTTTTAATTGTTGAATGCGATATTTGCTTCTTCCAGATAAAAAATATAAAAGATTTTAACTAACAGTTGTGAAAACTAATTTGCAAAATGTAAAAGAAGCAATAGTTCGTTCACTTTCCCTCATATATGCGCGACTTATAATTAATGGACAAAAGCTCTATCTCAATCAGCCATTGATGAAAAAATCGAAATAAGAGTAATTTTCTTCTCCTAAATATAAATTACAGAAGAATCATTATCCAGGAAAAAATCAAGCTGTTGAATAACTTAGAGAGTTATATTATGTGTGCAGTGTGCATGAGTCCACAGCAGCCGGATCTGAAATTAAGTTGTGAATGGTCAGCCCATAGAACGACGCGACAGCGAAAGTAAAATTGCCACATTGAAATTATTAAGTTCAAAGCACCACGAAATTGGTACCCGCCAATGTTCGATCGTAACAATTTCCGCCGTTTAATTTCCAGTGGCGGACGATATAATTAAAGAAGGTTTGCATTGCCCGCGAGAAAAAAAGACAGTGCCGTGGGCGAAGCAGACGCGCCGAATTAATTGTAGTGGTTAACTTCAAGAATGAGAGGATTCACAGTTACCGCTCTTTTTGTATTTTTCCATAGAGCCTTCTTTTTAAAAAAGAAGATATTCCAATTTCTCAGCTTGCAACATCATATTTTTTTCAAATGATTGCATGATTTAATCCTGAGTTGCCGAAAACTTAATTTTCAAAGTTTCCTAGCTTCCCTGATTTTTCCTTAGCAATTTTCCATTTTTCCTGACCACTAATGTTCAAAGATCAGCATTTTAATCATGTATCATTTAAACTTATAATCTTTTATAAACGATATAGAACACTGCAATTTCAGATTGTAATGAAAAAATTTCAAATTTATTAACGAGTATTTATTTTGACCAAACAGGCGACTTTTTGATCACAAAAGATGAGTTTTTAACCTACACAGATACATTTTTAGCAAAAAAAAAAACTTAAAAAAAAAGAAAGCACTTAATTTTTAACAAAATAGTTCAACTTTCTACGAAAAGAGTTAATTTTCAACAAAGTAATTAAAATTTTAACCAAGCGGTTGAATTTTTAACATACAATGATAAATTCTTAACAAAAAATGTAATAGTTGATATTTTAACAAAATAATTTAATTTCTACCAAAAGAATATTCAACAAATCCACATTTTTCAGCCACGAAAGAACAAAAGTTCCTCCAAGTTGTTGAAATTGTGAATTTCCACAAAAATTTCATTTTTGAATAAAAATAAAAGTTACATTTTCAATTTAAAAAAATACCTTTAAAAAAACAAGCGAATGTTCAACTAGAGAACAATGAACAATGAAACAATAAGTATTTTGATGAAAAAGGATTTCCATTTAAAATCAGAAACATTTGAATTAAACAAAGAGATACGAATTTTCAACTAAACAATTTAATCCTCAACCAAAGAAGATTAATTTTTAAATTTTAAACTGAGAGTTATTTAAAGTGCTCCTTATAAAAATTCCCGTACCTATCTGGGAAAAGGCCTTTATATGATATAAATGACTAAGTAAATTAATTTTACAGGCCCTATAAATGTCCTAATTAAACCTCAACCAAGTAAAATGACTTGTGTCTTTTAGACCGCGTTTCTGGCTAAAAAAACATAACAATGCAACAATTGAGGAGCAGTATCAAGGCCATTCCAAGAACCGCCTACTCGTGTCTGTCTACACGTGGATAATACGCTACTTTCTAAATTCTCGCTTAGATATGGCGATTTGTGCTAATAAACCTCGCGTCTAAATCTAAGACATGAGATCAAAGCTTAAGAGATCGGGATTTGCAGCTCGGTAAAAATATTGAGGCAGTTCACTTCCTATGTGCTCACGCATTTGCATCACCTACTTGCTAGATGCTAGACGTAAACGCAAATGAAGAATTAAATCAGGGTTGAAGAAGCAATGGCCAAAAAAGGTCATTATGCAACTATAAGCAAGAGACGATAATTAATCATTTAGAGCCGTCAGACTTGTGACGACCATCGACTCGGTCCAACGAACTACACCCAACTGTCAAACTAACTGATTGTGGAAGTCAGTATCTTGGCAGTCATTATGTGCAATCAGTCTCGAAGAACATTGCACGCAGAACTGTTAATTCTTGCGAAATAAACTGCAGGAGTAAGACGAGGAGTAAAACAATTTTATTATATCTGAAAATGTTAGTAAATTATAACAAAAATTGTTATAACAGTTAGGGACGACAAGCATGACAAAAGTCAGAAAGTAACTGTCAATAACAATCAGGGCCATCTAGACACTTTTAATAACTTTTTTTGTATCACGTTTTAGTCAGTGTTTTCCGATGCAATCACTATAGTCACTTTTGAAAAGTAAAAGATCACTTCAGTAACTTTTATTTTAATAAATCAACCCTTGAGTTCAGGAGTCTGGGCGTTTCGTGTCGTATGAAGTAGCCTTTTATATGATAGCTTATTGCTACTTCTTTTTTTATAAGTGTATAAGTTTTATAAGTCCCATGTACGTAGAAGAGTCAGAAATGGCGAAAAAGACGGCTAAAAACAGCGCTAGTAAAAATTTATTAATTTCACCTAAACGCCTGGCGTTAACGTGACGTCTCCCTGCCGGTGTAAAACTGGCAACACCGCGCCGATTATACTATATAGTATCTCGCTTTCGCCTTCGCGTAACACCGCATGTGCTCGACTCGAATCTTACCACCCGCATGTTGTTGTTGTTTTTACCAAAATCATGGATGCGCTATTTCCAAATTTCCGGCGCATGCGCATCTGCACCAGCTATGAGAAACCATTTTTATAGTCTGTAGTTTTCTCGCAATTTTGTCTTTATTGAAGTCGTCAACCATTTGTTTTTATGAAAATAGTAGATTCCTCAGGAGTTCTATAAGACTGCGTGTTAAACTAACACTTGTTGGGTAGCGATTTTTTTAAAAATGATTTCGTCAACCATAGTATTTCTTTTTTCAAATGAATTTGGCATACTCTTTTAGATAATCTACAAATTTCAGAGCCGCCAGTGATTTTTTTTGTTTTAAAACGCCCAAGACTCCTTAACCACTATTGAATTCAGGTCTATATCTATTTCTGATTTTTTCTGAATGCTTTTGACGTAATTTAGAGTATTTTAAATGATTTCAAAATTTTTTTAAACATATTTCAACCATTTGGAGGGATTTCAAAAAAGTTAATGAACTTTTAAAAATTGCATGGAATTTCATGGGTTTTGCAGGACCTATAAGATTTTACGAAATTCCAAGGGATTTTATAAGATTTCCAAGGATCTTAATAATTTTAAGGGATTGCAAAAGTTTTCTAAATAAATAAGTTAAAGACTTTAGGATATTTGTAAGATATATTTCAAAGATTTTAATAATTTCAAGTAATTATAAAGGATCTGAAAGATTTTAGGTTGTTTCGAAAAAGTCAACGGATCAAGAGCTTTTAAAGGTTTTAAGGGATTTCAAAAAGTTTTAAAGGATTTGAAATATTTTATTATTTTTAAAAATTCAAGTTATTTTGAGTAACATATCAAATAAATATTTGATATGTATATTAAATAAATAAATAAATATTCAAAGAAGTTATTTACAAGGATTAAGGAATTAAATTAAGATTCGAAGGAATTTGCACGAATTTCAAAAAATTGCGAAGAATTTTAAACATGTTAGTGTATTTAAAAATATTTCAAGAAATTTTTAATTGACTTCTGTAACTTTACATGATTTTGAAGCAACTGCAATATTTTAATGCATTTCGAATCGATGCATTGAGTAATTTAATGGGATTTCGAAGCTTTTGAAATATTTTAGGGCATTCTAAAAGACTCTAAGACATTTTTATAAGAAGATTAATAAATTATCTCTAGAAGCGTATAACTTTAGCACGGATTCGAACCCCCGAATGCTCTTTTTATCGATATTTGATGCCAGCAGAAATCTGCATCTAAAACCGCCCAGTGTACAATTAAATCAATCAGTCGATAGCATAATTATAAAACGTGTTCTCGATATTTTGGATTAACTCTTGGAGAAAATTGATTGAAGGCGAATGTCTTCTCTCTACGCATGTGAACTGTTTATTTCTTAAAGTCCATTAACATCGGTTGGTTGACGCCTAATCGAATCAGATTCAGGGCGTCACTTATCATTGCAACGCTGTTAATTCCATTTGAACCCGAGTCCTGAGCCGCCACAACTATCTCCAGCGTTTCATAGCTGAACTAATAATGTTCATTGTTCACACACGAAGAGCCTGACACAGGAAATGCCATAAGAATGACTCGTTTCGTAATGTTTGTGTTCTATATAATGAATGTGATTTCATCGTCTATTCGAAAACTCATTTATTAAATCTTTTTAAAACGATTTACAAAAGAAACTTTTAAATTAAATCCAAAAATTGTTTAGAAAATAGTATACTTCAGCTGAATGAAGGGAAGATGTTATTATTATTTAAAAGAATGTGAAAATTCGGGTTTTTAAACTTCAAATAAATAAAATTCGATATTTAACGATTACTTCGGGCAAATAATTTTTTGAAGAACAAGAAAAAATCTGCCTCAGCCCGGACTTGAACCGGGGACGCTACTTAACATGAGTGGAGCACAACCTTTGTTTTCACATTTTTTAGAATTTATAATTTAAGTCTAAATTTGTTTCAACGTTGAAAGTATGTCTCGTTATATGTAGTCGTTGGTTTTTGAAGAAGAAAAAGGATTGTATATTTTTCGTAGGTGGAGCATGAAATATGAGATTTCTTTAGAATTTCCCCTGCATCGATATTTGAAGAATGTGTATTTGAAGACACTCCCCGTTAGACTCGGTTTTCTTTAAGCATACCGATCGTGGAGATAGGATCCCCGAATTCGTTCTCATGCATCGGGTTAAACCTAGACGGCTTCCGCTGAGCTCGACTTCCGGTTGAAGGGGTCAACTACGCAAGCAACGCATTATTATGCTGTTCTCGTTGCTGCCGGGTTCTCGATTTGTATCGTCTGCATTTTACTTCTTGTCTTATGATAATCGAATTCCTACACTCGAACCGATTTATGAGCCATTCCATAGATCAGATAATATAATTTCAGGCAGAATAAAAATCAGAAGCACAGGCTTTATTTTAAAAATTTCCTGACTTGTCTAATTTTCCCTGACAAATTGTTAAATTATCTGAATCTTTAAAATTTAAATATCAAAATTATACTCTTGCAACGCTTTTAATATAGAACCTTTTGTGAGTGGAAATAATAAATACAAAAATTAAATTGACCCATTTAAACCAAAAGTGACTAAAAGTTTGCATTAATAATGTAAATAATATTGCATTGAATTGAACAGAATTCAGAAAAATTCGATTCATAAAATTTTTAAATAATTTTAGTTAAATTCAAAAGAAATTCAATGCATTCAACAAAATTTAAAAAATCCCAAAAGTTCCATTTTGTTCAGTAAAATTGTAGTGAATTTAGACGAATTTAAAGGAAATAAGAAGAATTCGCTGAAACTCATACAAATTTGAATGAATTAGAAATGATTAAAAAAATTGAAAAAAAAATCATTGAATTCAGTAAGTTTGCAATGAGTTTTAGAAAATTCAAAGAAATTCTAAACAGTTTGATAAAATGATTAAGAATTGAAGGCGAGTTCAAAAGACTCCTTGCGAATAAATTTTATGAAATCCATTAAAATATTATGACATTCCGTGAAATTCTATAACCTTGGAATTTTAAGCCTTAGAATCTTTTAAAATATTTTAACATATTTCAAATCCTTTGTGAATGTTTTACAATCCCTTTAAACTTTTTAAAACTTTTTAAGATTCCTTGGAAGTTTTAAAAATACCATACAATTTTTAGAATCCTTTGCAATACGTTAAGATTAATGAAATTATTTGAAAAAAATTCTTGGAACATTTTTAAATTTTCTAAATGATTTCAAGTGATATGTATAGTGAATTTAGCTTAAAAACAGGGCTAAAAGTGATTGGAGAAAAGAAAGTAACTCAAAGTTACAGTTGGCAGCCCTGATCATTCTTGACATTTACTGAAAGTGCATCTTACACAAATTCCCCGAGTTTCATAATTTTCTTTTAAATCCCAGACCTTTCCTGAGCAATAAAATTTCCTGACTTACCCCTGACATGCTGCTTTTCACTGAGAAGCTTTTCCCTGGGGTCCCCCAGGATGAAATAATACTATAATTTCTGATATTTCTAATGCTTACCACAGGAGAGAAATTTCTGAAGGGACATGAGAACTCTATCTCTTTTAGTAGGGAGATGTGTGTATATTTAAATGAAAAGCCTTTAGGGGGTTATACGGGATAAAATTAGTACGGCTGAGAATAGAGGTTCCCAATCTAACTTTGGGAATTTGTATTTCACATTCACGTGACTCACAGTAACAGCCCAAACTACGTATGATCATTCCCATGCCTAATCTTAGTATCTTGACTATGCAGCATGATGTCATTCCCGACAGGCTCTTTTGTACAAGTGATAAAAATGACCCTAGCCATTGAAAATAGACTTTGAGAAATCAAAGAGATAATTCAGAAAAAAAGTAGCGGCAGAGGAATGTGAGGTAATTCTAATGTAAGAAAGAGAAATTTCTTTTATGATGAATCACTGAATTCCTAAGCATCGTAAAATGTTTATCACTTCTAATATCCTCATTATTCATAAATTAGTAACCAATATCGAAATTTGAAAATCAAGAAACAAATTTAAACTGCATTTACAAAGTGTATATAGATTTCAAATAATTATTTCAATAACTGAGGTAGCTTTAACTTGTTGGGTGAAAGTCAGGAAATTTCTATAAGAGACTCTTTCAATCACCGTGAAGGATAATAAATGATAAATTTACACATCTTAATTTGAACTTTTATTATGTTCATTAGAAATTCGATGTTAAAAGTGTTAAAAGATAAAAATACTGCTCTATGAATATTGAAAAGTCAGGAAGAATGAAAAATTGGTCCGAGAAAAATTAGGTAATTTTGTAAATAAAGATTGTGGCCATTCTGCTATAATATTCCTGTTAGAAACGTCATGTATTTTATATATGATTATATTTTTTGTTCAAACTTTTCTCATGCGGTTCAAAATTTAACAATTTTGTTGTAAAGTCATCCTTGTTGGTAAAAACTTCATATTTTGGCGTTGAAAATTCAATTAATAAAATCATTTTAAATGAATTTAAAGGAATCTGTGTTATCAGAACTAGTTACTATCGATCAGTATAGATGTCATTCCACAATTTGTGAAATTAGAAATCAAAGCTATTGACCAAGTTAACACTCCAAATAACAGAAAATACCTAACGTCAGTTTTGACAAGATGGAAAATAAATTTATAAATTCTTAAAATTAAGTTTTTCTGAAAAAAGATCTATTCAAGTCGCTTCATCTTTTTAATTAGAAATTCAGCTTTCTTCTTAATACGTATTTTCGTTTTAAAAATTAATATCTTTATGGTAGAAATTTAATCTTTTTCGATTGAGGATTCAACTATTTTGTTTTAAAATTCATTTTTTTGTTGTTGTTAAATTCATCTGTTTTTTATTTGACACAATATATTTTTTTTGAAATATCTACTATAACATTATTTGTTGAGAATTTACATTTTTTGGTTGAAAATTCGATTACTTGTTTTTTACCCTCTTTGTTAAAAAATAATTTTTTTACAAATTCCTCATTTTAGTTGAAAATTCATTTCGATGGTAAAAGTTTAACTATTTTGATTAAAACTCATCTTTTTTGTTATAAATTTAATTTTTTTAACTGAATATGTAACTATTCCATTCTTTTTGCTGAAAACTGATTTTTTGTACTGAAAATTAAACTACTTGGGTAAAAGTTGAGCCAATTTGTTGCAATATTTTTCTAAACTAATATTCCTGGTTTAATTTGTCTCTTTTTAGTTTTTAAATGGAACTACTTTGTTAAAAATTGATCATTATGTTGAAAATTCGTTTTTTTGTGTCTGAAAATTGGTCCTGCTGAGAGTTTATGCGGTGGTAAAAAACTCTCCTTTGCAGGTAGAAAATTCTACTTTTTGGTTAAACACTCATCTACTTTGTTTAAAATTCAATTATTCTGTTTAGAATTCAAATAGCTTTTTAAAAATTCACCTTTTCTGAAATTTCGTCCTCTTGGATTGAAAATTCTTATTTTTTTTGTTGAAAATTCAGCAACTTATTTTCAAATTCAAAAATGTTGTTAAAAAGTCATGTTGCAAATACATCGTTTATAATTTTGTAGTTTTAATTTGTAATTTTTGTTTTCCGATTCTAAAAGATTCGATGTTAAAAATGTGACAAGATTATAATTCTTGTATTTGAATATTTATGGTCAGAGAGAAGTCAGAGAATTTTGAAAACGAAGTTTGCGGCCATCCTGGCTTGGTACCCGTAGGAAATTAAATTATTTTTTTTGAAAGGCACAGCACAGATAACCCGTCAACCCGTCAACACGTCTCGATCTTTCGACTCACTTAAATATGATTCACAATAGACTCTTTCAATGAGCGCTCAACGAATCTCTGGGTGTCATTCGGAGAATGTCTAATGTCTCTCCATGCGGGTCATGTAACCATGGGTGATGGATGATTGTAGGGTGTCGATGCCCATGCCCATAGGATCGCACATTCAAGTACACACTGATGCTCTGACTGCCAATTGGGTTTTAATAGACCCTCCGAGCTAGTAAGTGGCATTTGCGGTATCTTTAAGTTCGCATCCGTCGATAAAAGTGGCTATTTTCGTGCATTGTGTCACCCATTGACCGATAAACGTGTCAGACATCTGGAATTATGCGACAATAGGCTTTGGTCTTTCAAAGTTTATAGATTAAACTTTAAACAGTGCCGTATTTACACCAGAGGCCAAAACATTGTGAAAGGGCGGCTTTTTTAGGTGCGGCATGACAGTTTAATTTTTTTTCCTTAGGGCGGCCTAAAAGCTGAATTTGGCTCTGCTTTATATATGGTGGTTATAGGCCAGGGAAAACCTAGAAATAAGGGAAGTCAGAGATTTTGTTAATTAAATAACTTTCATAACTGTCATAAAAGACTCTATTTTGAAAATTTTACTAGATTAAGTTTCTGGACTTTGAATATTAATGGTCGGGGAAAAATAACTAAATTCTGAAAATCGAGCTTGCGCCCCACCTGATATAATATTCTTGTCAATTTATTTTTCTTGAATTTCTATTTTTTCGGTTTCTTCCTCCTAAAGATTATATTTTTAGTTAAACATGCTATTATTAGGTTTTTTGTTGTTGAAAATTCGTATTTTTGGTTAAAAACGCACCTATTTGCATATAAAAATTAAGTCTTTTTGATTTAAAATTAAAATAATTTTTCTTTGAAATATCTGATATTACATTTAGTTGAAAATGAATGTACTGGTTTGAAGGATGGTTCACTTTATTAAAAAACTAGATTTTTGTGTGTGAATATTTATCATTTTAGTTCCAAAATAATCTATTTGGTTGAAAACGTATGGTTTGAACTGAAAATTTAACTATTCCGTTTGAAGCTTCATCATTATTCATCTCTTTAATTGAAAGTTGAAGTATTTGGTTGAAAATTTTGTTTTTGAATGTATATTTTCAACTTAAAATGTTTGTTTTCCGTTTTTGGTTAAAAATGGATCATCTTTAGTTGAAAATACGTGTTTGATGGTATTCTTATTTTACAACTTCTCCTTTTTTGGTTAAGAATTCAACTGTTTGGTTGAAAATTTATATTTTTAGGTTGATAATTCAACTGTTTTACAGAGAATTTGTCTTTTTTCTTGAAATTACAACAATTTGAATGAAATGTTTTCCTTCATTTTTTTTTGTAAATTAATTTTTTTACTAAAAAATTAACTTAGATATTTTTAGCTGAAAATTAATGTTTTTCAGTTGAAAATGCAACTATTTGATTAAAAATTATCGTATTTTAATCAAAATTAGACTTTTTGTGTTTGAAATTCATAGTTTTTTATCAAAATTTCATCTTCTGTGGTTCAAATATCAGCTACTATATTTTTGTTCCCGTTGTTATTGTTCTTGGTCTACTGGTATGTAAATTCAAGAATTTAGTTAAAAATTCTACAATTTTTTTTGTTGGAAATTTAATCATTTTGTTAAAAATTGAACTATTTTCTTTAAGAAATCATATTCTTTGGTCGAAAATCTAATTTTTTGTGATACCCTTTTCCATCCATGTATCATGAAAGGAAAATATTATTTTTCATGAAAAAAGTTTTAAAATTACGAAAAGTAATTACTTGAACAATACTTCTTGTAATTTAATTTTTTCCTACTGTCGCTTCTGAGTTCATAACAAATAAAAAAAAATGGTTGAATTTTAATATATCACGGCTTTTTTCAAGGAAAACATTCCATACAACTCTACTGTTGCCTGTTTCGAAAATAGGTAAGCGATATTAAAAGAAAGTTATTTATTCAAAAATATTTTCTTTAAAAAAAGAGTTTTAGCCATTTCAGCCGTAGAAAAATTTCCTTTCAAAATTGGAAACTGAAGTGTTGTAGAGAATATTTTCCCCGAAAGAATTAACTATAATTTATTGAAATTTAACCTATTGATAAAAATTGGTTATAAAAATGTTATTAAGAAAAAATCTAATTGCCAAAAAACATTGCTAAATAATTTTTATATCAAGTTTTAAAATGTTTTCATTAATACTAATTTTTTTATTGAATTTACATTATCAGCAATCTTATTTTAATCCTTAATATCATAAAAAAAAATTTTTTCAGATATTTTATTTCTGACACGACACTACCTTAATGCTTAGGAAAAATTGATCAAGGAGAAAGTAAAGGACTATTGAAAAGTAATTTTTGCAGCAAGAAAACTTTGAATAAAAAATGTATGAATTAATTATGAAGCTGGAAGAAAAGAATTTTCAAGACTGTTCCCAGTGGGTCGATAGTTCTCTCAAAATATCACATGTTTCAAAATTCATTCTGGGTGCACGTGATTTTGTTTGATAAATCAATGTCTGGTTTTCTGTATTCTGCAAATCTCTTCGAAGCGGAGATGATGACCTTGCTAGACCCATTCTTTACGAAGTCCAAGGCGGATTCCCTGCTTCCTTTGACAAACGATACCACTTCCTGCTGAGAAGATACAGGGATTTTCCAAAGGTCGCTTACACAGCAAACGAGAACGATCCATCATAATGGAAAATCAAGTAGCAACATATTTTGTGGCATTTTAGAATACTAATTGAGTGAACATGATGGCCGTTTTAATTATGGAAAAATGCTCCATTTTTCCAGTTCGCATACTTAAAAAAATAGTTAAATCTAAACTTATTTTAAATTGCATAACCGATTAAATTGATATAATCAGTAAATGCCTCAATTCTGTACATTAACATAGCACTGATAAACCAATGCATATTAGCATGCATCCTTAATCGAATTCTAATTTTCCAACATCGCCTGATTTCCAATTCTGCGATTATCGGAAAATTAATTCCAAAAACGAGGGTAGTTGTACGTGTGGTGCTGATCAGTGTTTATTAAAACCATCCAAAGTTTGGAAAGTCAGGAAGTGCTTGCGAAATAGGCGGAAAGGGCAGCGTGATGATGCACTTAGTAAATTGCACTCTGCCTCGGCGCCATATTCCAATTAAGAGAATTATTACAGAACGACGTCCCGCTTGTACCAAGTGCAATAGTGCATGGATATCAAATGGCTAATTCGCTTCCGTAAAACGAGCAAAGTTGTTTTTATATTTTATATGTATACTATTTTTTAGTCCATTCCACATGCATCAAATCAATTTCCACTGTGTAAATATCACAATATCCGGTTTCACGTGGCAGAGTATGGGATTTACTAATCGTTCTGCTAAGATCATGCACTTGTTTAACTGTGTTTGAGAACGTTTTATTAACGGGATATAATTATAAGTATTTCAAAAATTATTTCGGATAACTAAACTAACAATTAAAGCATTCAAAGTAGAACTTGTCTAATATCAAAACATGTAAAATTAATGATTAATACATACAATTCAGCAATTTCAACTGCAAACGTTTAATAATCTAAAATATCGAAACGAAAGTCTTCAAAATTATTTTTTATTTTCTACAAAATACATTATAACTTACATGTATAACCATAAATTCTCTGAGAAATTAGAGTTTGAAGAAAAAGCGAAGAAAATCTAGAATAAGATACTAGAGGAATATTCCTGTTTCTGGATTACAAATTACTTCAATAAAAAATAATTATAGGTCGAAACCTGTGATTTGTTGCTCAACCAAGTAACTCTTTAAAAAATGTGAAAAGAATAAAAACGATTTAATAAGCTAATTTTTAATCGAATACATTTAGTTTACGGACAAAAAAGATCTTAAAATAGAATCGGCTAAAAATCTAATCAACCGAAGTGCGAAAATAATTAAATATTTCACGATCGCCTTCCTAAAATATCTAAACATGTCCGCACATGAGGTGATTATGTTTTTAATCAATTATTTGTTTGAGCTTAGTTTATTCGATCGAACATTGACTGATTTAACCGCATTTGTTAGATTGGCATTTGTTAAGCGATTAATTGGTTGAAGCACACATCACTAATCGAAACCTAACAATCCGAAACTAGTAAAATTAACCATTTAAATGTAATGCGATCAAAATTTTAATATTCCAGGAATCAGCTTAGAAAATTGAACAAGTCTAGTCTATAGAGTGACTTTGATTAAAAATGTTAAAAGTTTCATAATGTACTTTTATTTTATGTCTTTTGAAACTAATTTGTTGATTGTAACTGCAACTTTAATCAACTTTGAACAGGAAAGATACCGAATAATGTCAGTTTCTTGCAACAAGCGATGCTTGGATCGGACATTGAACTTTAAAGAGCAACGGCTTTCATACCGTTTCAGGTTCAGGGATCATGCTTCTCGCATGATCAACTCTTCTCAGGAGTTTCTATTATTGCTATTGTTATTAGAGCTTATATTATTATATTACACTCGTTAAACCTCTCAAATTTAATCCCTGTGTATTTCCTCCTGTGCATTTCTTCCTGCTGTAAAGTCACGTTCCTTAAAAATTCGAATAATCTGCAAAGTGCAATTGCAGTTACAACTACGATTTGTTTCTACAATTTACAGTTTATAAAAACTTAGGATTAACCAGTATATAACGACATCAAATGGCCATTTAGAAAAAAATAAAATCAGCATTCATTTGAAATTAATATATTGGAAAAAAGACATAGCAATGTTTTGGTCACATATAGACCCTTTTTAAATGAATTCGAATTTTTTAAATGCCTGTTTGAAGCAATTTACTGGTTAGCCCTTCGTTTCTATAAACGGTAAATTACAGAAACATATTGTAGTTGTAATTGCAATAGCTGATGCATTCGAAGTACGATGTCGTGTATGAATACATTGATTAGTTTTGACTGAAATCCGCGATGTGTTTCTTTCCAATCTATTAATTACAAATGAATGCTAATTTTTTGTAATGACCCTCTGAAGCCATTAAATGGTCAGAACATTTCCCAACGGTCGGTTTATGAAAAGGAATCGGTGCTATGCCAACCCCACATACAGGCAGACCCCTTAGGATTTCTACAGCAAATTCATACTTCGCGTGCAAATATGGATTATGAATTCTCAAGGGTGAATTCGAAACTGAATTCTGACAAGCAGGAGACATAAAGCTTCTTCCCGGTAACGAACGGAAGTGACGTGGGTTGACGGGGCGTGGCTGTCCTCTTCTTGCGTAGCTTCTGTGACTTGGAAACTAGTAAACTGGTTGAGAGATTTTCTGAACCGTAAATTACCATGAAATTCTTGTTCCGCGGAAGTTTCTTACTTCCTTCCTTCATTCGTCGGTTGCTTTTCTCGCCTTCGATGCATATGTTTGTACTCATAGTTTGCACTTGGCTTTGTCTTGTTTCGCCCGAACTGCAAGTCGTGCGACAGCACTCACGAATATATTAAGTGCGAAGTTTTCAGCACACCTAGTGTCGCTCGGGGAGAAATTCTGAATCATCGTGATAATGCAGCTGTGTGTCTAGTAGCTTGTGACCTCGTTATTCCATTACGAGTCTTGCTACAGTGTCATATTTTTCTGCAAGAATTATATCGCCATCAAGGATCTAATTCCGTTTCACGAAGAAGACATATTACGCCTTTATTCATATGAATCACAGTCGCGAAAATATTGATAATTATTCTTCAAGTATTTAGCAGATTGTACTTTAGGAAAAAAAAATAGATCTAGGATGATACCCATTATACAGAGATATCCTATTATTGGATTACTTTTTTCTGACTATGACTGAGAATTATATACATTGAAGAAAATTTGTCCTTCAAATTGAGATGAAAAATTTCACTACCTCTTATATTTTTGTCTCTATATTGGAGTTCTCGACCCTTCTGCAAATCAACGATTGAACAAGAGGTACTCACACTTTTAAAGTAGGCGTAAATCACTCTCTTTGTCGACTCAAATCAGGATGCACATACTTGTGTTGTAGAAATCGGAAGTTCGCGCCCATTATCTTAAGCAAACTTCAAGTGCAATTGTTTTACTTAACAGAAGGAATGATTTAATACACACATTGACTGCATATTTCTATCCATATTCATTTTTTATTCACGTGTTGTTATTATTAAATAATAACCTTAGAAACAAGACTTGCATCTCTTCTTGGAAGGAGCCAAATCAGTATACACGTCAATTGCCATAGCAGAGAAGCCCACCGATGTGCTCCAGACCGTTTACCCTTGTGCTTTTTTTAGTTATCTCTTGGGGGGCGTAAGCAATATGTAAACTTGCAACAGGCAACCCCAGTGAGCCCTCGAACCTTTCTCGAGAAGTGACTCAAGAGGTGTTGGGCCCCGAGAATAATTCAATTTGTCACTATCCAATTCCGAAATAAGTTTTCCATCTTTCAGGAAAAAAATTTAGACAATTGTTGAGTAGTCATAAATTGTTATTAAATCATTCAAGTTCTCCTGTGTGTTACTCGTTTCACCGAGAATATCTAATAATCCCAGTGATCAAATTTTTAAGTACACAATAGATATTTATATCAAGAGTTAATGTGTTAAGTTCATTATGATTGCATCATCATCTTTTACGAATTATGCATACACATGATCTTTGTTCCCAATTTGCAATTTCTTTCTTTTTTGCAAAGATTCCTTTATTCAGCTTATCCAAATAGAACAGTTCAATATTAAAATGATTTTCAACCCATGCAATCTAACGTAATTATGTAAATTAAAATACATAGAATACATGAAATAAATATGTGTAAACAAATCCTAAATTTAGATTTTCTCAGGCCATCATCATCTTTTGGCTCATCAGGTATGCTTAAAGAGAACTGTTATTTCAGTGCATTCTTTATGCGCATCAAGCATTCCCTTATCGTTTGGAAATTTTAGGTGAAATTATGTTGCATAGATAATAGTTTCATAAGTAGAACAAAGATGAATTTCCATATTGACTTCCTCGGATCGATCGAGTTTCTCAATATTACTCCTCGTCCTTTCCCTCCACACACAGCAGTTTCTGTAGTAGTGGCTCGAAGCCAAAACAATCATCCACTGGCCGAACTTAATTCGCAACTGCGTTGCAGCTGCAGGGACGAATCTCAGGACGGAGTTGGGTTCATAACTCGACAAGATCCTCTTTGTGCAACAAACACAGAAATAGATCACATACTGCATTATCCTCGCCTTGCTTTAATTCCTGAGTCACTTTAGCTCTCGAAAGAAAAGTGAAAAAGGGGAAGAGAGACTAAAAATCTTTGGAGGAGTCATTCATCGGCGATCCAAGAATGAAAATGATTCTCGAAAAGCTTCTTTAGCACTTGCCTCTCCCCCTCTTCTCCAAAAAGGAAAACGAATGTAACGCCAGATCTATTCTTCCGAAGACAGGATGTTTCTTGAAAATGAGTCGACCCACATTGTGGCTGGTGTCACTTATCAAAGCAGTTACTAATTCTACTCTGTCGGATTTCTGCTTGTTATTCAAACTGCCAGTCGATAATGTTACAAAGTTTCTTTAAACAGCTGACAGCATTTGACCCAGATGAAAACAATTACAAACGTGATGTTAGAAGATTTCCGATATAATTTATGAATTTGACTACAAGGAATTGTAATAAAGCTGGACCGAAAAAAAAACACTTTTATATCGACATAACTTTATTTGCTTCATAAACCTATTTTCAGATTGACAAAAAAATTGATGGAATTGGATAAGAAAAAAATGGATGGAATTGGACAAGAAAAAAATGGATGGAATTGGGTAAAAAAGGTAATACTACTTCAATCTGTTCCGCATCTCTGAACGATTTAAATATACCTTATTGCGGGACTCTGTGTTTAGGAAGCCGGTTAACCTCAACTGTGAGGCTTTCAAGGTAAACTTCTTGGCTGAGATCGTGATTCAAATTACACGCTACCACAGCGTGAGCGATGTAAACATATAGAAAATAAGTAGGTGTATTCGTACCATGTCATGATTGCTTTTCGTTACGACAAACACGAGCCTATACAATATTAATGAGTTCAGTCTGAAACCTTAGAATCTGGAAAATAAAGATTTAATAAATTCTGCGTTCACCTAGAGACATGATTGAATTATTTCCCAACGTGGGAAATAATCTGAGATTTTAAGAGGACAGATGCAATCGCCGAACTTTACTACAGAATACGGATCGATGATACTCTTTTTGGAGACTTTAAGACGTTGACTAATGAAACCCGAAGCTTGAACGAAGATTACGACCTCATCCCGTTGACAATCTGACAATGATGAAATCCGACAAGTGAGAAAGCCAGAAGGGAAAGAAAGAGAAAGAGAGAGATATATGGTACACGCGAGGCGAGCTTTCCTTAGCGGGTGCGGTCTCTGTCGGGGTATTAGAGGATTAAAGACTTAAGTCCTCTTCGCAGGCTTACTCGGAGGGTCGCCGAGCTTTATAGGAAGGGACGGAACAAGAACACAAATGGTGTGAAGAGTTCGTCTCGACGTCACAATGTCTGTTCAACCAATACCAGCATCATATAACCTTTTGTCCAGTTCTGTCCAATCAGAGCAGCAAGAGAAAAAATAGATTCCTCTTCTGTAATCGATCAGAAAGATAAAAAATTCCGTAAGATGATCACTTATAGAACAACCTTCATCAGCCCTTTTTATTGACGGACCACACATCAGATATATCAAAATTTTAATTAAAAGACTTCAATTTCCATTAGTTACAACTTGAAAGTTTTTTCTTTGGAATCAGAGGGCCATTTCTAATTTGAGACTATTATATTCCAAATATACACTGCACTAAAAGCCTTCCGGCTTTGACCTGATGTTTATTTCGAAATGTTCCCTCTCTCTAGGGGACGGAAAGTAAAATAATTAAGCTGCATTCCGACGAGTAGAGAAAGTCGTCTTCAATTCCCTCGCATCAAGAATTCAGGTGGAAAACCAATGACTATTAAAAAGTATATCAGTCTCTAATTAGAGATTCCGCGATAGTCGAATTCCTTGCAAGTGACTGCGCGCATAAATGTCCCCATTAGCTGGCAGTTATGCAAATATATAAATAAGCAGTCCAGCTGAAAGTCATTACCGGAAATACATTCGAAGATGCCCCTATTGCTAGGGGAACTAATTAAATTATTCATATGCAGTGTACGAAAGTACTTCCTCAGCGATTCCCGTGACAACCTTGATTTGAATCATTATAATCACAGCGCATTATAATATCATATCTGAAAATAAATAATAAAATATTATTTGCATAACTAAATTAAGTTTTGCAAGTTTTTAAAGTTGTTTAAAAATGACTATTTTTCAGACAAGTAAAGAACTTGAATTGAAAAAAAACAATAAGCTGCAAAAGAACGTCTTGAAATGTCTTCAATTTGTAAAGTAGGCTACGAAAAGCTCTTTGTTTGCATCATGCCTTGGGAATTATAATGATAACTTGAAACGACTCGTAATAAGAATCCAAATAGCACTAAAGGTGTAACATTAGAGGGCGAGGCATGTATCAGAGTATCAGCCTTGCCACTGAACAATGGGCGATCACGATATGCTACGTTGCCGGGTCATTTAATTACGCGCTTTGACGCGTACATGGATTGCAGTTTCTGAAGGTCGGAATGGCAACATCGCACGTGCCGAAAGGGATATGCAGCACCATCTCGGTCGAGTACCTTCTTCTCCGTTCTCCCTCTTCACCAATCGTGTCACGTAGCATGGTTCGTTTTTTGCGAGCGGAAGGGAAGGAGCCAAAGGGGTTTCCTACTTCGCTTTTCGCGAGATCGAAGACCCTCGCGCATGAAAGAAAACTTCTCTTACTTCTATTTTTTACTCGTACTGGAACGTTGATCGACTAGAAATTACGTCTTTCCGAAGGCAGAGACAAGTTGCCTTGAATTATCTGCAAATTATTACATGTATCTTTAAGCAACACGCTACAACAGATTTGTCCAACTAGAAGTGGAGGCAATTATCCGTCATTATAATACAAAAAAGATTTAATCAACATTTACTCCGAAGGTGCAATATCATTCAGTATAAAATACCATATCGGAATTTTTGATTACGTTCGTACAATCAAATACAATCAGAAAAATGATTAACAAAAGTTCCTCCTTTGCTTATTTAATATAAATCTAAATTAACCAAAAATTATTTCTTGTTTCAGGATGTCGATCTACTGGAAGGAACCATTCCAGAAGATACGATGGAGGTCGAAGTATCTCACTGCAGAGAACTGCGAATTCAAACAGGAGCCTTTACGGGTGGAGCTCAGCTGAAACGAGTTCACGTATCTGGAATTTATACCCTCGTGGCTAACAAGCAGGCATTTCAAAATTTAACTGCTCCCAATCCGCTCTTGGAAGTATCAGAATGTAACAGAGTGATTCTCGAAAGTCATGCCTTCAAAAATACTAAGGGCCCCCTCAGCGTTTCGATTTCCCGATGCAGGCATGTTACGATAAAGCCCAGCGCGTTTTCCTGGTTGCTCCAAATTACAGTTAAGGAAGTTCCTAATTTGGAACTCTCCAGCAATGCTTTCAAGTTCGAAACTCCTCAGCATGGGCGCCATGGACCAGCGACCAAGGTGGGTTTAAAATTTAAAGAGCCAATTTTATATTTCTTGTTCGAGGTATTGTGATGCGTGGTCGATTTTGGGCCGAGCAGGTGCAACAAGATCGGCCTGTTTAACAGGTGCCTTTTTAAGAATACCTATAGGGCGTGACCAATACAACTGGTTTTAGGAGTAGCTGCCTGGAAACCCATTAACAAATATAGTATCAGGTTTATTTTGTGTAGTATCTTAATAATTTTGAACTCAGGATTTGTTAAAATATCTGTTAAGTGGATATAAAGATAGTAATGATCCATAATAAATTGGATTTTGTTTCTGTGTAGATAATGTTCCAAAGTGTGAAAATCCCAGAACTACCTACTGCAGTATTTCCCTCGACAGCGGCAGAGGTTCGCATGGATGATATTTGGACCAAAGTGATTCGCAAAGACGCATTCTGCTCGATGAACATCCTTAGTGTGATAATCAGTAACGCCTCTATATTCGAAATTGAAACAGGGGCATTTAACGAACGAACATTAATTCACAGCTTGGAGTTCGTAGACGTGAGACTAAAGACAATTCGATCGGGAGCCCTCAGGGCTGGAGCCAACAATCTAACTATTCAGTATTCAAGGTTCGTACCCAAACTTACACCTGAACTATTTCCGATTTTTTTAAATATATGTTTTCATTAAACATTTTGATTACCTACTGTATTTATTCCAGATTAACCGAAGTGGAGACAGGTGCCATCGACATGTCAGTAGCCACAGTGACATTTAACAACAACGAGTTCCAAAACCTACGTCAGGGGGCCATAGTCTTTCATCAATGGAATCGCATTGCCGTTGATTACAACATGTTCGCTTTTATTGAATCCGATGCAATCTCAGCCAAAACGGACGCCACTTCAGTCTCAGCTTACGAGTTTTCGTTTTTTGAAAATCGCATCGTTAGTGTCAATCCAGGATCCTTAGCCTTTACCAAGATCTCCCAAAAACTAAACGCAGCTCGAATTGGAAACAATTACTTTACGGAAACCTGCAATTGCAATATGGAGTCTTGGCTACAAAGAGCAGTCTCGGATAACAGTTCCGTTTCCTGGATGATGGATTCGAGCTACTGTGTAGTTGACAAGGTTCTTCGAAACTGCTTCAATCTTCCAGAAGGAAACATGAACATGAGGAACTACACCAAGACCATTTGTTCCAAGGGTTTCCGTATCAACTGCACCAATCCTCTAATAAAACCGGAATCTAGTCCAAGTCCCCCTAGCGTCGGACCTCATATTTATCCCAGGCACAGGGGATATTTCGATGTGGAGATGAGTGATCCGGATCAGTTGGAGCGGGAAAAGCGGATTATAGTGATCGTGTGTGTCGTGGCTGTTTTCTCTGTATTGGTTGTTATACTTACCTCTGGTATCCTCTACATGAGGAGGCGTGGAGTGTGTCCTAAATTAACCTCTAATCCGCTCACAAATCTCGCGAGTTCGTGGTTCTCTCCGACTAGTGGGATGACCGCTGCAACCTCAGCGAGATCGATTTCCAGGTTGAGTGTTCATGAATATGCTGGTTTGCAGCCCGAAACGAGGATTCTTCAGATTGAGACCCAAACAGAGATTCCCGAAGAGGAGGAACCTGAGGGTACTTATGCTTATATGGAGAATAAGGCAACACAAACCCTCCCCGAGGAACTTACTGCGGAGTACTTGAGAGACCTGAAGGACAGATTAAGCGATCCTGACAATTATGGCCAAGCAAGGGACATGATTGAGCACCTCTATGACCTTGTGAAGGTTGAGGAAAGCTGCAACAATAATAACAATGAAGGACGCCTCTCCCCGAACTTAGACGAGGACAACGCGTACGATGTCATCAGGCCCAAGACTAGAAAGATTCGAATGATTCCAAAACCTACAGCGACTATTGGTACCAAAGTACCCTCGTTGGAGAAGCTTCTTCCAATTTCGATTCGAATTAGGCCGCAAATAGTGGAATACGCAGAGCCCCATGATCATCGGATAATCGATCAGAATCATCTTTATGCAGAACTTCCTGGAGATGAGACAATGCCTAGTACAAGTAGACTCTCTCAACCAGTTCTGGCTACTTTAGCATCTAGGGCGCCACAACCACTCCCTCCGGATGTCGTGAATGATCATATTATCAACGAGAACTATAATAATAGAAGGTTCTCCGGTACCAAAGAAGAAGAGAGGAGTTTTGAAGATTCGATAATAGAGGGTTCTAGAATTGACGGTTCAAGAGGTCAGCCAAAGCCGATGAGTTTCTTGAAAGCTTTGGGTGAAAGTATCCTTGGAGCCACGAAGGTTAGCAATAAGAGGCCGAACTCTTTGCTTTGCGAGTACGCTGATCCCTCAGACTCGACGGCGCATCTTTATTCAGAACTTCCGGACAATCAGACCTCGACGCCGGCCAGTAAAATGGCCAATAGACCCCTCCCCACGAAACCGGATCAGTCCCTATCTGCGAATCTGACAAGGACGTAACCTGACCTAAGGACGTAACCGCGATCTGCAGCTTGTCTGTGATATGTGTATCGACTTTTTTTATCTTCGATTATAACTACTTTCGCCCACTCTCACACGAGCGAACTTCCGAGTCTCCGTTTTTTCAGGAGTTCTCATAGTCTTATTTAAGTGCCACTATTTCGTGAAAAAGACATTGATGAGTGTAGACACGTTGAGAAAATTATTTGGAATAAAAGAGAGAGGGGGGAGGGGAGTGTGTATATGTATATGTGTGAATGTGTGAGTTGTGATATTTCGCATAATCTAATGCAAACAGAAATTTATGGAAGTTATGAAAGAAGTTACTATTTCCGTTTAATTGTCATTGATATCCAAACGACGAAAATCATGACTGAATTTATCGAAAGTGTCCTTCCGATTCAATATTTTATATTTAAAGTCCATGGATGTAATATAATATATGCACATACTTACCTCGGAAAATATTATTAAAGTATTACAACGAATTTTATTAAAATTATCGACGATAACTATTCTCTGTTTATTGACTTTCCATTATCCCTTCATGCGAAGCAGCCTTCTGTCTCGGTGAGTCAGTTTGAAGTGAATTTTATTCCAAGTAAAAAGGGTGTATCTCTTGTTTCTTTGTAACATATTTTCATGGGATCCGGACGGGGGTGTAGCTACTGGAGGTTGCTAATTTTGGTGTCTTGTACAGCCGAGAGATATTATTGTTCTCTGCGGTCTGCAGCGCAGTCGGCGAGACCAAACTATTCTTTGAAGAATGTAAGAGAAGCAAATGAAGCAGAGACCTAGCCAAGGCGGTCTGGATCGCAGCTGTTGACGGCCACGCTGTCGCTTTTCGAGACTGAAGTACACGTGAAAATTTTACATTGCGTCTTCAAGTTTAGGGCGAGAACACTCGAAGGTTACAAATTAAGTATAAATGAATTTTTATTGTTATTTGAGTAGCAAGGATGATGATAATAACTGTTGAGCTTCTGATCGATCAAAAATATTTAATTAACTTTAGTCCAGTTTTTCGAGCATCATATTTTTAATTAATTCAAGAAATGTTGTCTATAATACAAACAATGAAAGTGAAAATAATGGCAACACAATGATAATCTACTTTATAAGATTATATAAAATATAAGATTATACGGTAGCAATACAAAAATATAGATAATCAATATTTTTATCGAATTAAAAAAAATATTTAATACACATTGTGCTAAAAGAATTTGGTATTTCTTTACTTTTGTGACATTGCCGATTTTTTCTCACAATTCTAAAAATAAAATATCAGATGGGAGAGACCAAGAAAAATTTGTATTTAAAAAAAAAAAATACATAATACAAAATTTTTTTCAAGGACTGATTTTTTTCCATGTTTTGGAGTTCTCACGAAATTATCACTTTCTAGTCCTTATCATAAATTTGGTACAAAAAAGTCGCATTTTTCGGAAAAAACACGAAAGTAATCAAAACCTTTTTTTATAACTTAAAAAATAAAATTTTTTTACAGGTAATTTTTCGAGCAGGATTTGCAATTTTTCAGCTAACTGTTGATTAATTTCAAAAATGAGAATAGTAAAAATTTTTAAATTGTTCTAATCAAAATTAAAATGATAATACATATCCGTAATACATATATTACATAAATTTTGTTCATTCAATAAATGATCATTGTTTATGAAAATTGTATTTACATTATAAGCTAATATTTCAAGCGTAAAAGGGAAGAGGGAAACTCTGTTTCACCCTACTACATTAACAGCTCGAAAAATATTACCAGTAATTGCTATTTTTGTGAATTTCATAACCATTTTTTTAATTGACCTTGAAAGAGTCATTTAAAAATATTTTCGAGGTTACATGCTTAATTAGTACCTCTGAATATGCTAGTATCCGTGGGTTTATCAGAACGAGAATAGACTTAGGTATGAACGTGATTTTGATAGATTTTAGACTTTTCTACGAGGGGGGGGGGATGATATAGGAAATCTTGAGTTTTAATGCAGTTCAGCTCTTTAATTTTTAAGGTGTCTAATTTAGAATCTTTCACTTACAAAACCTTTAGTTGGTTTTAATGCTTAGTTTAGAGTCTTTTGAATTACTATTGCATTAAAATACTATTGCATTAAAATATGGTGGGCATTCCGCCCACCAAAAAACTTTTTTTCTTTTTCCAAATTAAAAAAAAATGTTAAGTTTAAAATGATTTTGAATGAAATTATTGAAGTCTTAGAGCTGGAAATAGCAATCCTCTACATTTTTGCAAAGTCCATTTTAAAACTGCTTGATTATTAATTGATAAAGTTTGCAGTTTTTTCACTTCACAAATTTAATATCTTCTCAACAAGACACATATAAAGAACAAAATCAGGAACAAAATCAGGAATAAAAATGGCAAAAGTCAGGGAATTTTGGTAAGAAATACTTTTTAAAAGGAAAAAATCACTTTAATCACTTTTATTCCAACAAATTAATTTATGCCATGGGTTAACCACAATTTTTATCAGCTTTTGGAAATTTCGTCTTTTCAAGAGCTTTAAAAAGGTGAAGGGATTTCAAAAGATTTCAAAGGATTTAAAATATTTTAGAGTATTTTAAAATATTCCAAGAAATCTTGAATACATTTCAATAATTTAAAGGGATTCTAAAGAATTTGAATGTTTTAACGCCATCCAAGAAAAACTGCGCCGTGAAGGATTTCAAAGAATCTATACACAAGAAGTGAGGGATAATATAAGGTTTCAAAGATTTTGAGAGATCCTAAATTCTCTTATATTCTTTGGAAATCTCTTGAATTTGTTTTGATTCACCTAATATCTTTATGAATTCGATCGAACTCATTTCATACCTCTAAAATTCCTCTAAATTTCTTTCATTTTACTGGAATCAATACAATTTTTGGATTTCCAACATTTTTTGTATTCATTTGAATTCTATTGAATTTAACTTTGATTGTTTTGAAGCCTTATGAATAATTTCCTTGTCAATTCAAATGAACATATATCACATTATCAATATACATTATGAACTTTTATTCACTATTGGGTTCGAAATTAGTCACTTTTTGTCACTTTTTTAGGTCTAAAAAGGTAACTTTTTAAAGTAAATTGGGCTGTGGAAACTTTGAGAATAACAAATTAAAAATTTATGAATTAAAAATTGTTCTATTCCATTCAAAAAAGATTAGATATTAAAAATTTTACGAGATTTAAGCCTTCAGTTTTAAATAGTAGTGGACAGGAAAAAAATAATAGCAGGCAGCACGGAGAAAAATGGATGTTCAAATGTAACATCTACATGTTCATGATTAACATATTTTATGTTTAACTATAGGACAGCAATCTAGATTTTCAAAGTTAACATCTGTAGATATTAAAAAGTG
>JAAAKG020140137.1:0-12179 GCA_010014905.2 Druon quercuslanigerum | reverse complement strand
TAGCAATGGTGGGGGTATACTAAACAGGTACTGGATGCGAGTCGCGCAATGACCGATTGGAGAAGGCAAGTGAGGGGGAGCAATGGTGGGGGTTCACTTAACAGGTACCGGATGCGAGTCGGGTGATGACCGATTGGAGAAGGCAAGTGAGGGGTAGCAATGGTGGGAGTATACTAAACAGGTACCGGATGCGAGTCGGGTGATGACCGCTTGGAGAAGGCAAGTAAAGGGTAGCAATGGTGGGGGTATACTAAACAGGTACTGGATGCGAGTCGCGCAATGACCGATTGGAGAAGGCAAGTGAGGGGTAGCAATGGTGGGGATATGCTTAACAGGTACCGGATGCGAGTCGGAACAGGAAAAAAATTTTTTTTAAATGGCGCGATGTAGTTTTTGAAGTGCCCCAAATAAAGTAAAATCGCAACTTTTTCTCGAGTATTATTCAGCAGTTGCAAAAGAAGGTCAGTGAATTCGTTGTAGCCACATGCCATGATGCCATGTGCACTTGCAGAAATGTTATAATTGCATTTGGTCTGCGGTCTGTGGACAGAGTGCATACACGGCTGATTTAGTCGCGTATGTACTCTCACGGTTTCCTGGTTTCCATCTGTGCCAACATTTTACGGATGTGATGTTCTTGCCCTCATATTCGAGTGAGTGTAACAAAAATAAAACTGAAATGAAATGGACACATCAAAGTCGTATGGTAGAGCAAGATAATTCATGGGTGGCAGTTATTTTGCTTTCAGAAGCAAGCAACAGAGATCTTCTCCAACGCTGATGTTTAACAAATTGGCGAAATTTACTCGTGGATCTTCAGGAAAGATGATTTATTCAATAAGGCAAAAAGCCAAAAGGAAGAATTTTAAACTGAAGTAAAATTTTCTTTGTTTTTTCTCGTTTTTTCGCTGTAATGTGAATTTAATTATCAGAACTTGATAAGAAAATTCAACTGCTTTTAGGGTAAAGTTAATTTTTTTAAATTAAAAAGCCTACTATTATATTTTTTACTTGGAATTTTCTTATATGATTTTCGGTCGAAAATTTAACCGTTTTGTTGAAAATTCGTCTCTTTTTGGTAGAACTCAACTATTTTTTATTAAAATTTGAAACTTTTTTGGTGGAAATAGCAAACTTTTAAATTTGTCGTTGACAATTCATCTTTCTTGGGTACAAATGAAAAAACTTGGTTGAAAGTCAAACTACTTTATTAGTTACTTTTGTTGTGAAATTTCATCTCACCCGTTAAAGATTTAACTTTTTTTAATTGAACTACGTGGTAAAAAATCTATCTTTTTTTGTTCAAAATTCAAATGCCGGGTTGAAAGTCGAAATACTTTTTTTCTAAATTAATTTTTTAAATAAATACTTATAATTTTAGTTGTAAAATCATCGTAATAAGAACAAACTTGAATTGTTTTAAATATTCAAATCTCATCGTTTTGTCGATAATTAATCTTTTTGTTTAAAAGATTTATTTCCTTAAATGAAAATTTTATAATTTTTGGTAAAAAAAAACTGTCTCGTTGAAAATTGTTGAATTTCGTCTTTTTGCGTACAAATGAAACTATTTTCATACCAAGCTCAACAAACAAACTTAACAACATAAATTTTCGACCAAAAATATCAAAAACATATTTTTTAACAGATTAGTTAAATTTGCAATTAAGTAGTTAAATTTCGAATAAAAAAGATAAAATGTTTACTAATTACTTATTAATTATACTTCTACTAAAAAAATGTATTTTTATAAAAGAAACATTTTCAACAAGATATCTCAATTTTCAAATTCGTTCGTAGTTCGTTTTCTTATAGAAAATAAATTTTTTTAATAGAAAAATAATCCTTTTGGCATACAAATTTAAATATTTGATGAAAAACTCTTCTTATTTGGTTTAAAACTCAACTAGTCTATTGAAAATGTAACTAATCTGTTAAAAATTAACTTTGTTTATTTTTAATTAAAAATTTATGTTTTATCATTTTATTTGTTAAAATTTGTCTTTTGACATTAAAGTTTCAAAAATTTAGTTGAAAATCATTCCTTTTTAGTTGAAAATTGAGATATTTTGTTAAAAATCTTTCTGTTATAGAAAATACATTTTTTTAGTAGAAGTATAATCCTCTTGTTATGCAAATTTAAATATTTAGTAAAAAATGTACCTTTTTATCGAAAATTCAACTACTGAATTGAAAATTTAACTAATCCGTTCAAAAATATTTTTTGGTTATTTTGGTGCAAAATTTATGTTTTATAACTTAAAAATGTTTTCATTTTTTTTCATTTTTTCAATTTCGCTTTTTATTGAAAATTCAACTACTGAATTGGAAATATACCTGATCTGTTAAAAAATATTTTTTGGTTTTTTTTTGTCTAAATTGTATGTTCTATAACTTGAAAATTTTTTGATTTTTTCTTCATTTTTTCAATTTCTCTTTTTTGTCGAAAATTCAACTACTGAATTGGAAATTTAACTAATCCGTTCAAAAATATTAAATTTTCAGGGAATAATTGATCTTTTTACTTGAAAATTGAAATATATTTTAGAACAAACATTCAACTAGGTGTTAAATTAAAATATTTATTAAAAAATTAATTTTTTTTATTGAGAATTCAACTAATCTGTTCAAATTTATTTTCCTTTTTCTATTTTTGTTTGAAAATTTATGTTTCATAAGTTGGAAATTTATGCAATTAGTCTTTTTTTGAAGAAAGTTTATTTTTTTAGAAAAAATTTATTTGTTTAATTAAAAACTTAAATATTTTGGTACATAATTTAACCAGTTGGTTAAAAATTAAATTATCTGGTAACAAAATTAATTATTTGTTTCCAAATTTAACTAGTTGTTAAAAAAAGTATTATTTTGTTGTTCAAAGTTTCTGCTTTTGTAGTACATTAAGCTATTTTCTACGAATTTCATCTTTTAATCATAAAAATTCATAATTTGGTTAAAAATTATTATATGATTAATTGAAAATTCATATATTCAGTAAAATTTTTTTTTTTTGAAAAAATAATGTTCTTTTTTGAAGTGTTATCTACAGTGTTAAATTTTTAATTATTTGCTTGAAAATTATTTTTTTACGTTTAAAAATTACACTTTTTTTAACTAAACTATTTAGTAGAAAATTAACAATTTTGTGGAAAGTTTACATTACAGGAATTAAATTTAAACAGTTTTTTTTAGAAAACTGGCCCCTTGCTTGAAGATTCAAAAAATGCAATTTTCGAAAATTCTTTTTTTATAGAAATTCAATCTTCTTGATCGAAAAAATTCCTTTTGTTAGAAATTTTTTACAACGTGTCTACTCAAATCCTGGAAAAAATTTACCTGACAATTCCAGGTTTTTTCCAGGTATCTCAAGCTTTTTCCAGGTATGATTTTTTGCGAGTTTTTTACACATAATTTCCCTTTTTATTTTTTAGAAATTTAATTAATATTACAAGATATTCCTAAATATTTTAACATGATAGATTAAATAGATAATTAAATAATGCTAAAACATAATTAATCATTTCTTGCGCAAAAAAAACAGATTAATTTTTAAACAAATTTAATTTAACCTTTAACCAAATAATTTTATTTTTAACTAAAAGAGAAGAATTAATTACTAAAATGATCAATAACTAATTGCAATACTTGAATTTTTAACAACAACAAGAATGGACTTAGAAACAGGACGGTTATTCTTCAAACAAGAAGTTTTATTTTTCTAGCAAGAAAGACGACTTTTAAATTAAATATATTAATTTTTAATAAAAAAGTTCAATATTCAATTAAAGAAGACCCTTTTTTAAATGTACATTAAAATTTTCCACAAAACTAACGAACTAAAGAAAATTATCAATCTTAATTTCGAATAAATAAATTTTTAAAAAAAGATGAATTTTTGTGAAAAGATTTCAATTTTGAACAAAGTAGTTTTATTTTTAACATAAATTGTCAAATAACAATTGAAGAGTTTAAATTAATTAATTTTAAAACAAACATCTCAATTTTCAACTAAAAAATATAAATTAAACTTTTAGTTGAAAAAAATTAATTTTCATTAAAAAATAGTTCAATTTTCAACCAAAGGAACAAATTTTCAAATTGCAAGATTTATTTTCTACCCAAAATACAATTTTCAACAAAATAGTTGAAGTTTTAACTAAAAAAATAATAATTTTCAATCAAAAATGGAATACTAAAACATTACTATAAAAGATAAATTGTCAACCAAACAGTACATTATTAAAATTTAATTCGAAAAATTAATGTTCAAACAAAGAAATTATTTTTTTCAACTAAAAATACGAAATATTCAATTAGAATTAGTTAAACCTTCAGTTAAAAAAAATCACTTTCAACCAACAAAAAAATTACTTTTTATAAAAAATAGTTACATCTTCATCCGAAGTGATGATTTTCCAATTAAAATGTCGAATATTCAACTGAAATAGTTGAGTTTTAAACCAAGAAGATGATTTTTCAAACAAATATTAAATATTTATATTTTAAGTATGAATATTAATTTTCCATAACAAAAAAACAAAAACATTTAATTATTTTTAGTTGAAAACTTATATTTTACAAGCTGAAAGTTTATACTTTTAGGTGAAAATTAAAAAATTTTGTTAAAAACTCAACAATCTTGTTGAAAGTTAATTTTTTTTTTAAATCGATTTATTTTATTAAAAAGGCACCATTCTGGTCGAAAATTCAACTCTTTTTTTGAACAGCAATAAAAGAAATAAGGTTTTATGGTTTTTGGGTAAACTTTTAATTAACAAATCCGGGTCGATGAAGATGTAAATTTTTCTTTCCCAGGATAAAGCATTCAAGCAACCAGCTATTTCTGTCCGGATGTCACTTTCGGCGACTTTAACTTTACCCTCGCGAAACGATGCACTCCACACGTTGAAGTGCTATATTTACCGCTTCCTCGTACTTTTGCTAGCCTTTCACGTTCTGGGTCAACAGTTTTCCTAAACCCAAGCTCACCACTTAGGAATCAACGCTTTTTCATGTGAATTTTAATTAGGGTTTGAATTAATGTGTAAAAATATTTTTTCTTTTTATTTATATTTTTTATTTATATTTATTATTTGCACGAATTTTTTACCTTCTCTTTAACTTGTGTAATGATTAAAGAATATAGTAAAAAAAAAATCAAAAATTTACATCACACAGTCGCTAAGTTTGATCTTTAATCCAAGAAACTATAAAATATTTATTTTTTAGATCATTCTACAGAGGGCCCTTTGGGCGCACAAACTATAGTTTGTTTCCATTTCTTCAACGGAACCATAACAAGCGTTGTGTTTGAGATTGGGGTATAGCCCAAATGAGCGCCAGCTACCCCGATTACCTTCCCCCACTACTACTGGAAAAGCCCCCCCCCCGCTCATCAAGGTCAGTGGAAGCAGCTCGACGATGTGAGGGGAAGCCGCGTAGTGGGGGACGGTACACAGGTAGCTGGCGCGCAATTGACCATCTCCCTGAGATTGTTACTGAAAACTTTTAAGTGTTTTAAGATGTATTAAATCATTTTAGTCAATTTTCAAATATTTAAAATAATTTTAAAGAAGTTGAAGAGTTCAGAAAAATTCGGAGGACTTAAGGGTTTTTTAAAACTTAATACATTTTAAAGGATTACTAGATTTCTTTTTAAAGGATTTAAAAACAATTAAAAATTCTAAAGATTTACAAGAGATTTTATAAGATTTGACAACAGTTTTAATAATTTTAAAGAATGTAAAGTGAGTTATTTAAAACTTATTTAAACAAATTTTTATAAATTTTAGGGGATTTATATGGATTTAAAAAAATGCTATGATTTTATGGAATTTCAAGAGACTTTAAAGAGTCTAAAAATTTAAAGGGGTTTTAAAGGTTGCAATTAATTTTAGTTAATTTTGAAATATTTTAATTGATTTAAAAGAATGTAAAGCGAGTTCTTAAAAATTTATTTAGAAATATTTTTATAAATTTTAAAAGATTTAAAGGGATTTAAAAAAATGCTAAGATTTTAAGGATTTTTAAGAGACCTTAAGGCATCTAAAAATTCAAAGGATTTTCAGAGGTGTTAATTAGTTTTATACAAATTTTAAAATATTTCAAATGAATTTAAAAGAATTTGAATAGTTCAGAAAAATTCAGAGGACTTTTAGGATTTTTAAAAACTCAAGAGATTTAAAAAAATTAAGAGGTTTATTTTTAAAGGATTTAAAAAAAAAAATTCAAAAATTCTAAGGATTTACCAGAGCTTTTATAAGATTTTACGACAGTTTTAATGATTTTAAAGAATGTAAAGAGAGTTATTAAAATTTATTTAAAAAGATTTTAATAAATTTTAAGAGGTTTAAATAGATTTAAAAAAAATGCTAAGATTTTAAGGATTTTCACGAAATTTTAAGGAGTCTAAAAAATGTGAAGAATTTTAAGAAATTTAAAAATTTTAAAATTTAAAAATTTTTAAAAACCCAAGAGATTTTAAAGAACCACTAGGTTTATTTTTCAAGGATTTAGAAATAATTCAAAAAGGTTTCAAGATTTAACAAATATTTTTAAAAAGATTTTGAGACAGTTTTAGTGATTTCAAAGAATGTAAAGCGAGTTATTGAAAATTAATTGAAAAAGATTTTTAAAAACTGTAAGACATTTCACGGGTTTTAAAAAAAAATCAAATATTTTGAATGTTTTCAAGGGATTTTAAGGAACCTAAGAAAAATTTGAAAAATTTAAGAGAATTCATTTAATTTTACTCAATTTTGAAATATTTTAAATGATTTCAAAGAATTTTAAGAATTCAGAAAAATTCGGAGGACTTTAGGGATTTTTAAAAACTCGAGAAATTTTATATAATGTAAAGCGAGTTATTGAAAAGTTATTTAAAACGAATTTGATAAATTTTAAGAGATTTAGAGGCATTTAAAAAAATGCGAAGATTTTAAGGATTTTCAAGAGATTTTAAGGAACCTAAGAAAATTAAAAGGATTTCAAGAGAATTTAATTAATTTTAGTAAATTTTCAATAAATTTTAAATGATTTTAAAGAATTTAAAGAGTTCAAAAAAATTCGGAGGACTTTAAGGATTTTTAAAGGATTTTAAAATAATTCAAAAAGGTGTCAGGATTTAAAAAATATTTGAAGACAGTTTTAGTGATTTCAAAGAATGTAAAGCGAGTTATAGAAAATTAATTGAAAAAGATTTTTAAAAATTGTAAGAGATTTCACGAGATTTAAAAAAAATTCCAAAATTCCAAAGATTCACAAGAGATTTTATAAGATTTGATGACAGTTTAAATGATTTTAAAGAATGTAAAGCGAGTTATTGAAAAGCAATTGCAAACGATTTTTCTAAATTTTAACAGATTTAAAGGGATTTAAAAAAATTCAAAACTTGTCAAGGTTTTTAAGAGATTTTAAGGAACCGAAGAAAATTAAAAAAAGTTTAAGACAATTTATTAAATTTTACTCAATTCTGAAGTATTTAAAATGATTTTTGAGAATTTAAAGAGTTCAGAAAAATTCGGAGGACTTCAAGGATTTTTAAAAATTCAAGAGATTTTATAAAATTACTAGGTTTCTGTTCAAAAGATTTAAACACAATTCAAAAATTCTAAGGAATTACAAGGGATTTTCTCAGATTTGACGACAGTTTTAATAATTTTAAAGAATGTAAAGCGAATTATTTGAAAGTTATTTTTAATGATTTTTATAAATTTTATAATATTTAAAGGGATTTAAAAAAATTCATAGATTTTAAGGGTTTTTCAAGACATTTTAAGGAACCTAAGAGAATTTAGAGGATTTTAAGAGAATTTCACTAATTTTAGTCGATTTTAAAATATTTTTAATGACTTTTAAGAATTTGAAGCATTCAAAAAAAATTCGAAGGATTTGAAGGATTTTTAAAAACTCAAGAGATTTAAAGAATTATTAGGTTTCTGTTCGAAGGATTTAAAAAAAATTCAAGAATTTTAAGGGTTCACAAGAGATTTTAAGGAGTCTAAAAATCTAAAGGATTTTCAGAGGTTTTAATTAATTTTAGTCAATTTTGAAATATTTTAAATGATTTTAAAGAAATTATTGAAGAGTTCAAAAAAATTTGGTCAAAAAAAAACAGGTTTTCTAAGAATTCTAGTGATTGTATGGAATTACTAGGAACTTGGCGGATCTTTAAAGTTTCTTTTTAAAGGATTTCAAAATAATAAAAAAATGTTTAAGGATTTCGAAAATATTTTTTAAGAGATTTTAAGACAGTTTTAGTGATTTCAAAAAATATAAAGCGAGTTATTGAAAATTAATTGAAAAATGCTTTTTTAAATTTTAAGAGATATTAAGGGTTTAAAAAAAATTCAAGGATTTTGACAATTTTCAAGGAATCTTAGAGGATTTCTAAGATTTCTAAGATTTCTAAAATAAAGGATTTTAAGAGGTTTAAATTAATTTAAATCAATTTTGAAATATTTAAAATTATTTTAAAGAATTTCAAGAATTCAGAAAAATTTGGAGGACTTTACGGATTTTTAAAAACTCAAGAGATTTTAATGAATTCTTAGGTTTATTTTTAAAGGATTTAAAAATAATTCAAAAAGGTATCAGGATTTAAAAAAGATTTTTTAAAAGATTTTAAGACAGTTTTTGTAATTTCCAAGAGTGTAAATCGAGTTATTGAAAATTAATTAAAAAAGATTTTTAAAAATTGTAAGAGATATCACAGTATTTAAAAAAATCAAAGATTTTGAATGTTTTCAAGAGATTTTAAGGAACCTAAGAAAATTAAAAAGATTTAAGAGAATTTATTTAATTTTACTCAATTTTGAAATATTTTTAATGATTTTAAAGAATTTGAAGAGTTCAGAAAAATTCGGTAGTCTTTAAGGATTTTTGAAAACTCAAGAGATTTCAAAGAATTACTAGGTTTCTTTTTAAAGGATTCAAAAATAATTCAAAAATTCTAAAGATTTACAAGAAATTTTATAATACTTGACGACATTTTTAATGATTTTAAATAATGTAAAGCGAGTTTCTTTAAAGTTAATTTAAAAAGATTTTTATAAATTTTAAGAGATTTAAAGGAGGTTTAAAAAACTTCTAAGATTTTTAGGATTTACAAGAGACTTTAAGAAGTCGACAAATTTAAAGGTTTTTGGAAGGTTTCACTTAATTTTAGTCAATTTTTAAATATTTTAAATGATTTTAAAGAACTTGAAGATTTCAGAAAAATTCAGAGGACTTTACGAATTTTTAAAAACTCAAGAGATTTTATAAAATTACTAGGTTTCTTTTTGAAGGATAAAAAAAAATTCAAAAATTCTAAGGATTTACAAGAGATTTTCTAAGATTTGACGCCAGTTTTATGATTTTAAAGAATATAAAGAGAGTTATTGAAAAGTTATTTAAAAAGATTTTTATAAATTTTAAGCGATTTCCCGGGATTTAAAAACTCAAGAGATTTTATAAGATTTGACAACCGTTTAAATGATTTTAAAGAATATAAAGCAAATTATGGAAAATCATTTAAAAAAGATTTTTAACAATTGTAAGAGATTTCACGGGATTGAAAAAAAAATCAAGGATTTTGAATTTTTCAAGAGATTTTAAGGAAACTAAAAAAATTTTTAAAAATTTTAAGAAAAGTTATTTAATTTTACTTTCTTTTGAAATATTTTAAATGATTTTACGAAATTTAAAGAGTTCAGAAAAATTCGGATGACTTTAAGGATTTTTAAAAACTCGGTTTATTTTTAAAGGATTTAAAAAAATTCAAAAAGGTGTCAGGATTTAAGAAAGATTTTTTAAAAGATTTTAAGACAGTTTTAGTCATTTTAAAGAATTTAATGTGAGTTATTGAAAATTAATTGAAAAAGATTTTAATAAATTTTAAGAGATTTCACGGGACTTTTTAAACGATTTTTAAACAATTCAAAAATTCTAAAGATGTGCAAGAGATTTTATAAGATTTAACGACATTTTTAAGAATTTTAAAGAATGTAAAGCGATTTATTAAAAAGTTATTTGAAACGATTTTTATAAATTTTAAGAGATTTAGAGGGATTTTAAAAGATGCTAAGATTTTGAGGATTTTCAAGAGATTTTAAGGAGTCTAAAAATGTAAAGGATTTCAAGAGATTTTAATTAATTTTAGGCAATTTTAAAATATTTTAAATGATTTTGAAGTATTTGAAGAGTTCAGAAAAATTCGAACGACTTTAAAGATTTTTAAAAGCTCAAGAGATTTTAAATAATTGCAAGGTTTCTTTCTAAAGGATTTAAAAATGATTCAAAAAGGTGTCAGGATTTAAAAAAGATTTTTTTAAAGATTTTAGTACAGTTTTAGTCATTTTAAAAAATTTAAAGCGAGTTATTGAAAATTATTTGAAAAAGATTTTGGTAAATTTTAAGAGATTTCACGAGATTTAAAAATAATTCAAAGATTTTCTAGATTTTCAGGAAATTTTAGGGAACCTAAGAAAATTTAAAGGATTTTAAGAGAATTTATTTAGTTTTACTCAATTTTGAAATATTTTAAATGATTTTAAAGAATTTGAAGAGTTCAGAAAGTAATTAAACAAAATTACTAGGTTTCTTTTTAAAGGATTTAAAAGATTTCAAAAATTCTAAAGATTTAGAAGAGATTTTATAAGATTTGATGACAGTTTTAATGATTGTAAAGAATGCAAAGCGAGTTATTGAAAAGTTATTTAAAAAGATTTGTAGAAATTTTAAGAGATTTAAAGGAACCTAAGAAAATTAAAAGGATTTCAAGAGAATTTATTTAATTTTACTCAATTTTGAAATATTTTAAATGATTTTTAAGAAATTGAAGAGTACTAAAAAATTCGGAGGACTTTAAGTATTTTAAAGAAATCTTACAGGTTTTCTAAGAATTATAGTGATTGTAAGGAATTACTAGGAACTTGGCGGAACTTTAAAGTTGCTTTTTTAAAAAATTTTAAAATAATTAAAAAATGTTTAGGGATTTCAAAAATATTTTTTAACAGATTTTTAGACAATTTTTAATTGATTTCAAAAAATTTTAAACGAGTTATCGTAAATTAATTTAAAAATATTTTAATACATTTTAAGAGTTGTTACGGGATTAAAAAAAAATTCAAAGATTTGGAAAATTTTCAAGAAATCTTAGAGGATTTCTAAGATTTATAATATTTCTAAAATTAAAGGATTTAAAGAGGTTTAAATTAATTTAAATAAACTTTGGAATATTTTTAATGATTTTAAAGAATTTCAAAATTTCAGAAAAATTCGAAGGACTTTAAGGATTTTTAAAAACTGCAGAGATTTTAAAGAATTACGAGGTTTTTTTTTAAGGATTTAAAAAAAATCGAAAATTCTAAGGATTTACAAGAGATTATCTAAGATTTGAAGACAGTTTTTATGATTTTAAAGAATGTAAAGCGAGTTATTTAAAAATTATTTTTAAAAATTAAATATATTTTAAGAGATTTAAAGGGATTTAAAATAATTCAAAGATTTAAAGGATTTACAAGAGATTTTAAGGAACATAAGAACATTTAAAGGATATTAAGAGATTTTATTTAACTTCAGTCAATTTTGAAATATTTCAAATGATTTTGAAGTATTTGAAGAGTTCAGAAAAATTCGGACGACTTTAAGGATTTTTAAAAACTAAAGAGGATTAAAAAATAATTCAAAAATTCAAAAGATTAACGAGAGATTTTATAAGATTTGATGACAGTTTAAATGATTTTAAAGAATGTAAAGCTAGTTATTTAAAAGTCATTTGAAAAGATTTCTATACATTTTAAAAGATTTAATGGGATTTAAAAGAATTCAAAGATTTTCAAGATTTTCAAGATATTTTAAGGAACCTAAGAAAATATAAAGAATTTTTAAAATTTTTATTTAATTTTACTCAAATTTAAAATATTTCAAATGATTTTAAAGAATTTCAAGAGTTCAGAAAAATTCAGAGGACTTTTAGGATTTGTGAAATCTCAAGAGATTAAAGGAATTACTAGGTTTCATTAAAAGGATTTAAAAATAATTCAAAACGGTTTCAGGATATAAAAACGATATTAAAAAAAATTCAAGACAGTTTTAGTGATTTCAAGAAGCCTAAAGCGAGTTATTAAAAATTAATTAAAAAATATTTTAATCAATTTTAAGAGATTTCACGGGATTTAAAAACTCAAGAGATTTTACAG
>JAAAKG020140136.1:0-12179 GCA_010014905.2 Druon quercuslanigerum | reverse complement strand
CAGATCCCAGCGGAGATAGAGACATTTTTTTCACAATCTTAAGATTTATCAATATTTTAATAATATTGATATAGACCGGTAGACAAAAACAAAAATTATCATCTAAAATTAATTGAACAATCTAATAGCTGATATTTTAGCAAACAAAAAAACAACGATTTTAAACAAAATCGGTTGATTTTCAAAAAAAAGTTCAATTTTAACCAATTAGTTGAATTTTTAATCAAAGGGTCGAATTTTCGAACAAAAAATATTATAAACTTCAAACAAATAGTTTAAATTTTGATCAAATAGTTAATTTTTAAAACAAATTGGTCTAATTTTTAATCGAAATTGATTAAACTTCAAACAAAAGATTTCAACCAAATACATCATTAAATTTTCAACCCGAAAAGTTGAGTTTTTAACAAATGGATGAATTCTCAACGAAAAATGTAATAGTTTGATGTTTCGATAAAACAAAACGTTAACGAATTTTTAAGAAAATAGTTCAAATTGTTAAGGGAAGATTTGAATTTTCAACAATAAAATTAAATGATCATCTAAATAGTTGAACTATAAAGCGAAAAAGAAGAATTTTCAACGAACTTGAACTTTTAATTAAATAACTGAATTTAAAAAAACACATGATTCTAGTTTTATTCAAAAAAGATTAAAGCTTCAACCAAATAATTAAATTTTTAGCCCGAAAAGTTGATTTTCTACTAAAATGATGAATCTTTCAAAAGAAAAAGACGAATTTTTAAAAAATAAGGATTTTTATTCTAGTCAGAAAAATAGTTTATTCCAATTGTAGAACCAAAATTATGAATCTTTAACAAAAAAATAATTTGTTAACGAATAATGGAATACCCCTTAGATATTTCAACCAAAAAATGATTTTAATTAAATAAAAATATTTTTTTGGTTGTTTATTCCACTTGTAATTCTTTAAAAAAAAAACATTTTTAACATAATGTTTACATTTTGAACCAAAGAATTGAATTCTCAACAAAATAATTAAGCGAATTACTTTTCCTAAAACTTTCCCAAAGTCTTTTTTAAAATCCATAAATTTTCCTGACCAATAAAATTCCCTGACTTTTCCCAATTTCCAATTTTGTTTTCAAAATTCAACAAAACTCTACATAAATTTATTGCAGATTGAAAAAGATGAAGAAGTAGATCCAAAAGCGTCGTGCAACAAAGAATATGCAGCATGCTAAACTATTATTCGCTGCGATACTTTTACGATCGCGACCGAGGCTTCAAAGTAAGTCGGTCGATATCTAGTCTGTAAATAATCAAATAGTTTTCAGAATTGACATATGTAGAAAACTGAAAAAAATGGTATCATTATACCATACCACCTGTGGAAATCAATAAACAATATTGGATAAAGTTTTCAAACATTTTTTCTCGCTATTGATATTATAATTTGTTGTAGCTTTTTAATTGTATTGTCTCAAAGGATTTAAAAAGTTTGAAGTTTAAATTGCAAGATGAAAATATCATAAAGTGCACAAAACTCTACGTTCGTTTCAGCCATGAAAATTATTTTGCATAAAATAAAGTTTCTAGATATTAATAATATTAAAAACTGTAGCTAAAAAACATTAATTAATTTTTAATTAATTTTGGACTGGTAAGATAACACAGCTTCTAATATCAATATAGAGTGGTCGCAATACATCAGTTTCAGTTTAAAATTAAAAAATTTCGAATTTATTTAATTATTTAAACCAAAAACTTCAATATTAAAGCTAAAAAGCCAAATGTTTTTAAAAATAGCTGACTTTCCAAACCGGAAATATCAATTTTCAAAAAAAGTGAAATTTTCAATCAAGAAAGATGAATTTTCAACCAAATAATGTAATTTTGATCAACAAAAAAATAATTGCTAACAAAATCGTTGCATTTACAAACAAATAACTGAACTTAAAGACCAAAACTGACGAATTAAAAATAAAGTTAACTTTTAAATAAATTTAATTTTTAACCAGAGGTGAATTTTCAACCTAGATTATGAATCTTTAACTGGAATAATTAAAGTTAATTTTAAAAAATTGATCTTTAACAAGAACAAAATTAATTTTCAACCAGAGATGATTTTTCAGATAAAATTATTATTCGTCAACAAAACAATGTTTTTTTTTACAAAGTTTTTCAAACTTCAACCAATTAGTACAATTTTTAGCTAAAAATATTAACTTTTAACTAAAAATTCAATAGTTTTCATTTAAGAAACTTAATTTTTCATAAAAAAAAAAATTATTTTTCTAGTAAACTTTTGATGATTGTACCAAATCGTTGTTTTTTGAAAGTTAAACGAATTTTCAACCAAAGAGATGGTTTTTCAACTAAAAATAAAAAAAAATATGAAAAAAAGATAAAAAAATCCTTTCCTAACAAAATGGTTCAACCAACTAGTTCAATTTGCAAAAAAATGAATTTTGATCAAATAATATAACAGCAGAGATTTCAAAAACAAGTATTTGAATTTGAAATAAAAACAGTTGAATTAAACAAGAAAATAGGAACTTTTGACAAAAGAGTTTGATAAGCACTTTAGTTTACATTTCAAAACCAAAATACGAATTTTTAACCAAATAATAAAAATTTTAATTAACAATATAATCATCAGGAGGAAGCAACCACAAAAAAAGAAATATAAATATAAATATACAGGGCAAATAAATTACTTATAAGAATATTCTATCAGGGTGGCCGCAAAGCTTCATTTTCAAAATTATTTAATTTTTTATTTTCCCTGACTTGTAACATTTTTAGCATAGAATATTTTATAAACGGGATAAAAAATATCAAATTAAAAGTTGTAAGTTACAAATTTATTATCCTTAACAGTTATTTAAAATGCATCATAAAGAAATTCCCTGACTTTTGTCGTTTTTTTCGAAATCTCTGACGTCCCAGACCAATAAAATTACTTGATTTTTCCCTGATTTCAAGGCTTGCCCTGATAGAAGGCCATCCTGTAATAATAATGATTAGATATATTTTTTTTAACTGAATAAAATTCTAAACATTTTAGAACATGAAAAAAATGGTGGATACTTCACTTCAGAAAAAAAAATATTTTTAAAAAGGGCCGAAAACTCTACTCAAACAACTATATGATCTTGAAACGTCACATCCTGCAAAATGCTGAACCAATCAGAATAACGGTATCCAGTGGTTCCATTGACTAACGAAGTATCCGCTTGATAGCTGGCGAAAAAATTTGTGACCATTCATTTGTCAACTTTTGACACATTCGCACTGCCACATTCTACAAATCTCAGTTTTAGCTAAATTCAAAGAATTTTTTACATCTTTTTGGGCCCTTCTGTAAAATTTTTACACCATATTCCCCCATCAACTGCGTTAATTAACATGATGTTTATTTCCGACGCTGGGCCAATCAGAATATCTCATGTTCCCGCAACAAAAATTAAAAAAAGTATACTTTTTAAAAAAACAAAAAAATAATCAAACTTATTTTTAAAAACTTTACTCAAGTAATTATATTCAATTTGTGGTGTTGTTTTAATTTCACTGGAAAAAAAAAATATTTTTGAAAATATACAACAACCCCATTATGATCCTAAAGAAATAAATAAAGTTAAAAACCATCACATAATAGAAAAATGATATTATCTTTGAACTTTTAGATTGCAATCTTTATAACACTTTTACAATAATTGTATTTTTTTACACGTTTTATAATTTTTAAACCAATCTGAGAGAATTATATTTTTTCAAAAGTGAGCCAACTGAATTACGAAAATACAGTGCTAAAAAACCAAATTCCGAGTTTCGCAAGAACAATTACAACAACTTCCAAATTTCAATACTACAATCTCCGTTGTCCATGAAACTTTTCAAGGCACCTCTTACGTGTCTTACAAACTTCAACTCACAATAAAATTCGAGCGCAACATTTTGCAATAACTTTGAAAAAACGTTTATTTCGTGTGCTTGAAAATAAACCACTGTCACTGATACGCCACTTTCATAACACGTAATATTTGATGCTTAAATAAAAATCATCCGTCAAATCAATACTGCAATTACAAGTCTGTAGAAATTTACATTAATTTACATTATCGTGCTGCAAACTAATTACAAAACGGAGGCGCAACGATTTTTTAATTCACAAGATCAGAAAAAATTTGGACTGAATTTCTCAAAAATACTCGCTTCAAAATTTTAGATATTAATGCTAGTAAACTACCGTAAGAAAATAGGTTAACCCCCTTTTCCGCTTTTCACTAGAGTGCCTTAAATTTTATGACAGGGTTGCCGAAGAACCTCATTTTTGATTTTCTCTGGACCCTAATATTCAAAGATCAGGTTAAAAGAAAACATTTAATGATTTCAACCAAAAAATATATCTTTTTTCACTATAAAAGACGAATTTTATATCCAAAAGGACGATTTTTCAACAATGCAGTTAAATTTTCGACCAAAAAAGATTACTTTTGTAACAAAATAGTTAAATTTTCAACATAAAAGATTAATCTTCAACCAGAAACTAAATAGTTGAATTTTGAGCATAAAAAACGTGAAATTTCAATTTTTGGTAAAAATTAATTTTCTACAAAAAGACAAATTTTCAACCAAAGAGGACAGAGATGGCTTTTTAACCGGAAAATGTGAACTTTATAAAAAAGAGGAAGATTTTTTTCTACAAAAAAAAAAAAAAATTCGAACTAAAGAAGATCAGTTTTGAACCAAGGAAAGAAAATTTCTATTCAAACAAGTAGTTAAATTTGTAATTAAAAAAGATTAATTAACAAAATAGTTCAAATTTCAATCACAGAGATAAATTTTCAGCTAACATAAAACGATGACTCTTTAACTAGCACAGATCAATTTTCAAGAAAAAAAATTAATTTTTAACTAAAAAAAGAAAAGAATTTTCAACCAAAGAGGTGAATTTTGAAGCATAACTATGAATCTTCAACTGAAATGATCAATTTACAACAAAAAATGATTGAAAAACGTACTCGAAAAAAAATCAAAATATTAAGAATTTGATCAATATTATTAGGCTGAGCTTATTAGATGAATAATTTTATAAGATTTAATGAAGAAAAGAATTCCAGTTCATTATTAGAAACATTAAGGAACTTCAGCGAAAGCTAAAAAAGAGGTGTTTCCATAATTTCCTACGGTAGTGTAAATTTCCTATTAAAAACGAGAAAAAAATATAAATTTTATCAACTTTAGCTGGGATTTAATAGTGAATTCATATAATCGAAAACTGTGCGCTCAAACTGTTTATTCGCCAGACTAAAAAATATTTTTTTCAGATCTGCAGCCTGCTTAGTGTTCGCAAATATCGAAAATGCTTTCAAAAGGCCATTACGAACTTCATTTCTCGCAATGGTGTACTCTTTACAGTTTTTTTTCTTACCAATTTCTCAATAAATCATTTATACAGTTGTTTCTCAATTAAGTTTCAATCAGTAATTTTCAAGATTTGAAACAACGCTCTAGGTTGTAATTTACAATAAAAATATTGATTAAAAGGATTGAAAAACATATCTACAAACACTAACTATATACACTTACACTTCAGTATTTTTCATTTATATCCAGGACATATATCTCCGTGGTATCAAAACTAATTAAATTGATCGAATTTAAAATTATTTTTAAAATTCCTCACGTTTTTCTACGCAAGGCTGTAAAGTACACTGCGAGAAATAAATAATCGTGTTGTTGATGGATGCCGGTTGCATCGAAAGTCGAAAACCAATCATCCACCCCGCAATTGAACAAGTGCTACAAAAGTAGATATAAAAATATGACAGAGTGCGAAAAGCATTTTCCACGTATCCCTTAGCGCAAAAAATCCATTAGGAATAAACTCTAAACTGGATCAATATAACGGCTTAAATATCATAAAACACTAGTGCGGATGGGGATTGTGCTACAGGTTTAAAAAAAAAAGATGTACCGCTTTCTTCTCTGAAGGTCGTGTGTATAGTCTAAGAAAAAAATAATAACAGACATTATTAACAATGAGAATCATATCTCACGAAGTTCTCAAAAAATATTACAAAAGTAATAATAATCTTCGTTGGAGAACCAAATGAAGGAAGAAGCCGATAAAATCATGGAGTATTGTTGACAAAATTAATTTGTTTAGAACAACAAAACAGTTGTTAAATAATGTTCCACAATTGTTGGAATGAAAGATAGCTTTTTTTTGGTTTGAATATCTTTGGCAAGGATTAAAAAAAAGCTTTAATTTACCAGCCTTGAAATAGTTTTGGTAGTCTTAAAATTGATTATCGACTTCTTCGAACGATTGGTTCAAGTTTACAGTGCAGCAGCCCTTCTAAAGAATCAATCGGCTTGTAATTCGCAAAACATGATTGTTGTGTGTAATCCACAGGAGACATCAGAATATGGTTAAAATAACGGGTCGACAATAATTTCTGTTATTATTCATCAAACGAGTATAGTTTGCTCCGTAATAAACTTATAAGATTATGATAAGTCCCTGCACCTTTTTTTAATCGAGAATTGCAGTTCGATCGCAGGCACCAGATTAAATGTCCATTGAAGTTTCAAACAGTAATCAATTCAAACGACGACGACGACGACGACGACGACGATGACGACGACGACACTCGCTTTATAATATCGCTCTTGCATAGAATTTCTTCAGTTTCAACAAAAGTACGGTCAAGCATTTTACAAGAGTAAGTCCACATAGAGATTTTCTTCTTTGTTCCGATGATGTTTCCTGCAGCTTCTCCCACAATCCTTTCTAATTTTCTCTCCGTTTTTAATTTGTACGTTTATCAAACACAGTTCGACGTAGAGTAGCACGTTAACACTACACTTTTCGCTCGGTACTGTCTCAGGTTTCCCGATGGCCCTCGTGTAATTCAAGTCATGTTTTTCGTAGTGATTATGATTATAGATAGTGTTTACCAAATTTTTGGTGACGCTAATTATCGTACGGATTAATCGTTTAGCGAAAGGGAGTAGCGTGGACAACGTCGGTCCAATCACGGCGAGTAGAAACCTCTCGTAATTCCGGGAGTCAAGCGAAGGAATAAGTAATAAATTGATAATTAGTCGCAGCGTTCTTCCTCGTTGCCGTTTACTATTAGCCACAATGTCAAACTCTGCTCGGATCCGTTGCTACTGGCGGGGACCCCCTCTGCCTCTGCCGCGACTATCACGCTCCTGAAACAACAAAATATTTTATTTGTGGTGGTAAATACTTCACAGCCCAAATTCCTATAAAAGCAGGGAACATAGGGCGATTCCTCAGATTTCAAATCGAAATATATTGCATTTTCAACAAAATATACGGCAGTTTCAAGTTGAGGGGAGTCGCGGAGCCGGAACAGAGGTGATGCTCAGTCAAGCGTGACAAACGTTGCATCACGTTGCGTCATGTGTTCAAATTCAACGGAAATTATTTATGCGACCCTGATTATTTACGTTTGCATTACCCGGACTTAAGATGAAGGCTACTGCAAGCCATTTCCGAAACCGTTCTTATATCGGGATTTACGTGTAGCTGAATTATTCACCCAAAAAGACGAACTTTTTGAAAGCGGAATTTTTAACCAAACAGTTGCATTAACAACTAAATAGTTGAACTTTCAAGCGAAATAACGAATTTGAAAAAAATAGTTGAACTTTTAACTATATTTTTGATTTTTCAACCAAATTGTACAATCCACAAAATAATTGAATTTTTAATCAAATAGTTGAATTTTCAACGAAATACTCAAATAAACAAAATAATAATTAAACTTCCAACAAAAACAGAGTTGGATTTTTAACCAAAAATATAAATTTTCAATCCAAAAGGATGCATTTTCTGTCTAAATAATTAAAATTTCAACAAAATAGTTGAATTTTCAACCAAATACTTAAACAAATTTACTTAAAAAGATGAATTGTCAACCAATTAGTGAAATGATCAAACAAAAAAAGATTAAAATAAATACTGGAATTTTCAACAATCAAATAATTTTAAACCAAACAGTTGCATTTACAACTAAATAGCAGAGATTTTAATCAAATAGTTGAGTTTAAAACCAAATGCTGACTCTAAATGAAACTCTTAACAAAAATGTAATAGTTGAAATTTCATTAAAACTAATTTTTAACAAAATAGTTTAATTTTCAACTAAATAGTTGAATTTTCAACAACAGAAAAATTAATTTTTAACCAAACAGTTGTATTTACAACTAAACAGTTGAACTTTAAAGTAAAGAAGACGAATTTTCAATAAACTAGTTGAACTTTTAACCAAATAGTTATATATTCAACCAAATCGTCTAATTTTTAGTCAAAAACAATTAAACTTAAACCTAAAACAGTAGCAATTTGAAACAATTAATTAAATTTTGAACCGAAAAAAGTTGAATTCTCAACAAAAATTGTAGTGGATGATATTTTAGCAAAAAAAAAACGAACTTTTAATGAAATATTTAAAGTTTTAACCCAAGTTTAAAACCAAAAAGACGAATTTCTGGAAAAAATTAAGAATCGTCCAACTAATAAGGCGAATTTTCCACAAATAAAGATTTTTCAATCAAAAAAGAAAAAAAAGTTCTTTCACATTATTAACCTTTCAAGTCAAAAGATGAATTTTCTTTAAAAAATTTGAATTTTCCACCAAAAATTACAAATGTTCCACAAAAAAGTTAGTTTTCAATCAAACGGTTATACTTTTAAAAAAAAAGAAGAAATTTCAAAACCAGTTTTTTTTCTACCGAAAAACGAACAGTTACCTTTTTTGTTCAAAAATTATTTTTTAACACAATAAAACATATTTCAACATAATAGTTGAATTTTTAGTCAAAGAAGTGATACGTGCAAAAATTTCAACCAAGTAGTTGAATCTTCAATTCTACCAAAAAAGGCGGATTTTTAACAAAATGTTTGAACTTTGAAGCAAAAAAGAGTACTTACCCATAAAAAAATTGGATTTTCAACCGGAAAATATGATTTGGCAACAAAAAAGTTAATTATCCGCAAAATAGTTAAATTTTAAATGAATAATTTAATTTTAAACCAAATAGTTGAATTTTCATTCAAAAGCATCAATTTTTAACAAAAAAGTTACATCACAACAAAGCAGTTAAACTTTGAGTTAAAATGATAAACCTTCAATTAAAAATTATGAATTCAACAAAAAATCAAGAACTTTGAACTAAAAATGATAAATTTTCCTCCACAAATGGAATAGTTAACTTTTTAGTTCAAAAAATTAATTTTCAACTAAAAATAACACGAATTTAAAAAAATGGTAATGTTTTCAACCAAAGAGATGAATCTTAAAAAAAATTAATTTTTAATCAAATAATTTCATTTTGGACAAAAAAAATAGTAACATTTCTAACCAAATAAGAGGAATTCCAAACCAAAAACATAATAGTTAATTTGTCAATTAAAAACGATTAACTTTTAACCAAAAATAGGTTGTTTTTTCTTGGGGCCTATTGAATTCAGTTCCCATTTAAACAAAAAACGAGAAAAAAGGGAAAATGTGGAAGTTTTCTAAAAACCGGGAATTAAAAAAGAGTTATTTTAAAAAGGGGAAAAAAATTAAACAAGACTTCATAATTGAATCAGTGGACATACCACAAATTCTGTCACTACTTTCCGAAGACCTTGAAATTTAATTAAGGAAACATTTAATTTGATTGACATTAATTCTTCATAAATCATTGCAATCATAATTGATCCGCTCCACGTGTTTCACTTCTGATAACAATGTAACTATTTTAAATGTAGAATCGTACCCTGGAAAAAAATGAAGCCTACTTAAGTTACGTTTAGGATCGCCAATGTATAAATTGGTTATACAAAGTATTAAATAGTTTAATAAATACCACAGATGAACATATGATTTGTAATTTATGTATAATTAGTTACAAGTAAATTATTTTAAAAACTGTAGTTTTTTATTAACAAAAAAAACTATGACTTAATGTACATGGGTACATCTTTTTGAACGCAAATGTGTACTCTTACCATCACTTTTCAAACTTGACAATTTCCGTGTTAATATTTATAGATTAACTAAGGTCAATTATCAGATTGAAATAAATTCAACAACTGAAAATTAAACGTTTAACTTAACTCGAGGGGTTGCTAAAGAGACCGTTTCGGTGTCGGCGCCTACTTCTTAATTTAAGATACTATAAGATATTTCAACTACTCCAGAAGATTTGAAGAAAATGTTTGTACAATGTTTGTATTTTAGGCTGACTAAAAAAAGAAAAGAATGTTTAGGATATTTCAACGACTTTAGAAGATTGGAAGAGAATTCCAGTGATTTCATGTGACATCAAATAATTTCACATATTTCAAAAAACTTCAAAAGAATTCAAGTGACTCAAGATATTTCAAGACTGCAGTGACTTCTTGAAATTTCAAAATATTTCAGAAAATATTTGTATAATTCACAAACTTCAAGCGATTTGACTAAATTTACGAGACTTTATTATTTTTACGAAGTGTCTATTAGTCACACTGCCTTTTTTTTACGTTCACAATATTTTTATTTGTATTTGTCAAGTATAGAATTTACTTTCTCAGGCATGTTCCATTCTTTTAATCTGAGTAAACAGAACTTTGAAAAGATTACGATTCCTTCATTTATAACTTACTTTTACGTTTAGAAATGTCGAAAAATATTTCGTTCATTTGAATGCACCAATTCAGAATTATATATATTTTAGAAAATTCCCTGTCTCAAAATCGAAATTACAATTCTTCACTGAAATCCACATAACCATGATTATCCTTCATCTAGGTAATTCAGCCAGGAGGATTGAAATTAATGGTGAAGGTGCCAAGTTAGGGAGATAACGACTCGATAGCTCTTTGATTGCTTTGAAGCAAATCCTCAGCCACCTGGAGAGAGAAAAATCGTGATTCTAAAACCGAAAGGTTGTATATTGAATTTTTAACGCCACTTGATTTTCACTTGTTCTGCATATGAAGTAATTGGAAACAAATTAAAATCAAGTGACTTCTTAAATGCAAGATAGAACTCTATGGTTCCAGGACGCAGTGAAACGTTACGTACATGGACGGACGGACCAATTTGTTCTTGAGAAATTACCGAATTGGTTCCGAAGTATAAGAAAAATTCGGTAAATGGTAAATAAGTTTTCGATAAATCAACTAGAAGTGTTCCAAAATAATTACCCAACTGATAATAAGTATGAAAATTCGACGAGGTCGAGGTTAAAACTGACAATTACGAATAAGTTGAAGATAAGAGATAGGATAGTGCGAAATTTTTTCTACAGAATTCAAGAAAATTTATATTTCTTCTGAATCAATTTTTAATATTCTTTAACTGTGAGAAGAATGTACTGCATTAATTATGTATTCAAAGGTTGCATTTGCATTTTTGGCCTTTGGCCTTGAAAGCGATGGTTTTAAAATAAAGAAGTTTTTATTGATGAAAAAAACGATTTTTTCAAAAATTTAAATGATAAATAAATGAATGATACACTGTTTAATTTCATATCATAAACGTTTTAAAATGAAGTATAATTTTTCTACTGAGGCTTAAATTCAGTGTTTTGATACGTTGCTAATCAAGACTAACGCAATAACTTTATCGTTTCTTTCTAAAAATCAGTTTAAATTCTCAAATGTTAAGGAATTTCTTTTTTATTAAAAATATTTTCAAAACTAAAAAAATATTATACATTTCATTCCAAGTAAGACAATAAAAGAAAGTAACATCAATATGTAAAAGAAATTTTCTTTTTTTCAATACAAATATCTTTTTTCGTAATCCATCACTATAAAGATTAATAATAGTGTAATAAAACCATTTTGTTAATGAACGTAATTTCAACGTTTAAAATTGAAACATCTAATAAACCAAAATATTAATTAATTATCATTTTCAATTATTTAAACTGAAGAAATAATCGTATGCTTGAAGTTCTGAACGTTCAAATGAACGAACATTGTATTACGCTCCGCTTCCTCATGATCAAATACACATGTAGTCCTCTCGACTTCAGGTCGACCTGGCCTTATAGCCACAAAGTTTAAAGCACGAGGGTGAAGGTACGTGTTAAATAGAGGAAACAAATTTTGGCAATATAGCTGCTTATGGAGCGACCGATGCGCCGTGAGTGCCTCCTGGCAGAACTAAATTCACAAAGCGAGCATGCGGGCGGGA
>JAAAKG020140135.1:0-12179 GCA_010014905.2 Druon quercuslanigerum | reverse complement strand
TTGTAGAAGAATATATAGTGACATATTAGTGACGGAAAATTAGGGAAATTGAAACAACCGTTTGTCATGTGTACTGAAATATCAGTACCAATAAGTGAACTTTTTTCGGTACAATAGTAGTCGCACTGTCAATTTTAATTTAACTTCCAGACTTGTGGAACTGTAAGTGAATAAGTAAATAAAGATCAATATAGAGCTTAAAGCATTTTTTTCAGATTGTTCTTCTGTGATAGGGAAACTCTGTAGACGTTAAGTGTGCTGAATTATTTCGTAGTTTTTTGGACTTCTGAAAGAATCTAAGGATATCCGCAGTAGAGCTCTGGAAAAGTGATTTTTTATTTTTCTAACAAAAAGACCACCACATCTTAATAGGTTTGTCGTATTGTTTTAAAGTTCTTTCTGAAATCTACGCTATCATGATTTCTGACGACTGGTCCGTGGCTCCTCTTTTTTCAAAAGCCTTCCTGACAATAACACTGCCACCAAGATAAGGGTCTGATGTAGAGGGTCTGTTTCCCTATAAGGGCAAAACAATAAATTACTATTTGGTTTAAAGTAAACTGGTTGGGAGATCATTAGGGACACAAAGAGTGGATACCAGGGTTGCGTAGGCCACATGGGAGCTACCAAAACCCCTTCTGCTTTATCTAATTGAATTTTTTGCAGAGTTTGTAGAATTGGACAAAACGGGGGAAACGCATAGAAATACACATCGGACCAATTTATCGCAAATGCATCAATTGCAATAGAGTCGGGATCTTTGTGCCAGGAGACACACTTTTTGAACTTCGCATTAGCCCTTTATGCAAAAATGTCTATTTCGAAATTCTTGACTGCTCATCTGCTTTTTTATTCTCGTTGGATTTGATGTATGAAGCATGAACCCATATCGCTCGCTTTTCACACCATTTCCATAGGAATCCACTGATTTCTGTCAACTCTGGGAATTGAATTCCACCCATCATATTGACATATGAGATCGCAGTGGGGTTGTCTATCCTTAATAAGATTTCACAGTCTTGACAACTGGCGAAGCATTTCAGCCCGTAATATGCCGCTTTCAATTCAAGGAGGTTTATGTGGGATTTTTGATCGTCGTTATCCCACAATCCATGGGCTTTTTCACCGTTACAGAAACAACCCCAGCCAGAGCGAGATACGTCAGTGAATATCACTCTCTGATATGTGCCGGTCCTGATTGGGTTCGATGATGTCTTCGCACTTTCAATCCACCATTGCAGGTCCTGATCAACCTTATCCGAGATTGTCATTTTTGCTTCAAAGCTTTTTCCGGATCTTTTTAGGTCAAGAAACGTTTCTTTTTCTAGTTGTTTAGTATGTAGCCATCAGTAGCTAACTGCTGGGCATGCTGCTACTAAGGTACCTAAAAAGTGTGCATGTTCTCTGATTCTGCAGTTCTTTTTAGTCTGAATCTTTTTGCTAGATCTTCTATAGACTTTCTTTTATCATCTGTAAGCTGTATGGTAAACGAGTGACTATTTATGTTAAAGCCTAGGAACTTGCATGTTTTTGCAGGTTCTAAGACGCTTTTTTCTTTATTAATTACAAAACCTAAATACTCTAAGAGATCTTTGACTAATTTGATGTTCTGCCTGCATTCAAATTCTGACCTGGAAATTAGAAGTACATCATCTAGGTAGATTATTATGATAACCCCTTTTTCTCTGAGCTTTGGGCTACTGGCTTAAGTATCTTCGTAAATATATAAGGAGCTGTAAGTAACCCTAAAGAATGTGAACTCATATAGAATTCCATTAAAATAAAACCTTAAAAATTGTCTTTATTTTTTATGAATAGGGATATGTAAATATCCGTTCTTTAAATCTATTGATGCTAGATAACAATCTCTAGTTAAAAGCCTTAATGCTGTTTTAATGTCCTCCATCTTAAAGTGTGGGGACTAATAAACTTGTTTAGGCCTTTAAGGTTAAGTATGAAACTAACATTTCCGCTCGACTTTTTTGCAAGAAAAAAGGTGAGATATATTCCCCTTTACTGGGAGTGCAAAGAGTTATTGCTCCTTTTTCTGATAGTTTAAGGATGGCAATTTATGTCTTTTGATGCTCTGCTAGTAAAAAACTGGGATCGCGGGGAACTTTTGTTTGAACAGGCGTTTTGTCAAAGGTAATTTATAGCCTGAAACGCAGTTTAGAATAAATTGGTCCGACGTTATTTATTTCCAAGCATGGTTAACATTTAATAACCGTCCACCTATTTTTCTTACCTTTAATTCCATTTCTGCTGGTACTAATTTCTCGATGGCCGTGAAAGTTTGGCACCCTCGTCTGGAGCTTGGGTAGCTCTTCCGCGAGGGGGCTCTCCAGTTTAAATTGCCACCTCTTGAAAACCTGGACAATCCAGCTCCCGACGACGATTTTTGGTGTCAGATTTGAACACGGGCTTAGTAAGGGTTTTTGCTACTTTTTCTACCTCTTTTGCAGCTTTGAGGTGTTCGGTAATTGATATGGTGTGATGCAAATCGGTCAAAATTTTTCCCGCATTACTAATGGTTGCGGTTATTTCGCTCACAAACTGTTTTGTGGAATCAGAAGCCTCAGTGGATTTTTGAAAATCCAACATTCGCGTCAGCGATTTCCAGAGAGCACTCAGTGCTGCACCAAGCTGGTTTTGCGATGCAGACTGGAAATAATCCTTTTTTACGCCAGTTGAGCCAATAATGTTGTTTAGCTCTGCGTTTAGAAGGGGGCTACCATTATTGAACAGTTTTCTGGAGGAGGATATTTTTCAGCTAATTCATTTCTCATTTCTTTTTCCAGGCCGAGTTGCATCACCTTTTGCCACATACCTGCCAGGGTTTTATTATTCGGATTAGTGACGATATTTATTGCGAAGGGGTCGCCACCTAGGTGGCCTAAATCAGTATCTTCTTTATCAGCACCTATGGTAGAATTATCATGCTCCATTTGAGGAAACTTCTTTATCGACGAATGGTCAACGCCTAATCGCTCGTGTTTTTTGGAGGGATCGGGATCCTCTTGCGGGTGACGCCTTCCGCTGGTCTAGGTTGGGGACCTCGTTTTGTGGGACGTACCTCGCAGGTTACTCTCTGAGGAAGAGCCCCTTCTTGAGATGTCTCTTTATTACCGCCGAGACACGCTTCGTAGGTGACGCTCAGTTCTAGTACTGCTTGGAGACAAGCCTTCCCTCGGCGCATATTTCGGGTGACGCCTCCTGCCCTGCTCTTGTGGGGGAGTAGTTTGGCGGGACGTACCTCATGGATGACGCTCTTGAGAGCTTCGGCTTTCGGTTGAGCTCATGGATCTGGTTGATTTCCTCTTTTTTAAGACGTGCGAAGCATCAGAACTAGACGTCGAGGAAGTCGATGATCGGTTGCGTCTGCTGCGCGTTTTCTCGCTTTCCTTCATTCTTTTCTTAAGCTTTTTTATCTCTTTCAACAGTTGCTTATGTAAGTCTTCCTTTTTTCTTTTACCCATTCTGTAAATGGGCACAAAACTTGAAACCACTGCACAAAAAGTTGTACCTTTTCTGCTTCACGATCTTTTACGGAACGCACGAAACAACGGAATGACTGGAACCGACAAGCGGGAGGTACGACACCTAGAGGTGGCGCGAAAAACTCCTAACTTTAAAATATCGTGGCGGAACTCACGGCTGCTAACGGCACTACACACTTGATCTTAAGGATGAGGCAGCGAAATACAATTTCCGTCTATTATCTAGTCTAGGACTTATAGATATAGTCTAGGACTTTTTTCCAGTTTTGGAATGGAGCCTCCACGAGAGCATTTCTGGTTTGATGATTTCCTTTGCCAACAGGTTTTTTTTAAAAATGAAACACAATATCTAGAGTAAGCTCCGTCTTCTTTAGATGAGTTAGTCAACCATCAAAAGGAATGCAGCCATGGCAACGTGTCAACGAAAATGTTCGTATTTTTCATTGCAGTTGCGTTTTTTTCGACAATAGATAGCTACGGCTTTTGGAGAAACCTACGAAAAATTTTCGAACAGTGGAATTTTTGGATTATTATTTTATTTTTATATGGTATCTTATTTTTAATTAATCAGATTTGTCAGGGTGAAAAAAGTCAAAAATAGACAGCTACTCGCGCAGGTTTAGGCTGAGATGGAAATACATTTACTGCTGGCTCCGCTGGCACCTGATCAGATTTTTCTCGGAAAGTTTCCTAAACGAAAATTTGGACATATTTATACACGAAAGTCATAAAAAATACATAACGCAACTTGACTATTCTCTAAACATTTTTACTTATTCAAGGTAAGTGAAAGTGACATTTATACTTGCTTCTTTATTTTCTAATCGTGGTCTTTTGAGTAAAAATTGACGAATATCCATTTTTGCACACAAACACGTTTGTATTAATTTATTTACAGCTAAATTCACATTTGTTTACAATTTTTTATTGCATAATTGCACTATTGCACTAGATTGCACATTGTGACATTCCGAGGTTATGATGTTTGCATCAAAGTGTATTTACACGCCTGTCTATTGGTGGCCAGCCAGCAGAAAAGTCATCAGAGTAAAAGAGACAGAGAGCGGAAAATTGGAAGAAAAGGACTGTCTGCCTCTTTTACTCTCATGAATTTTCTGCTGGCTGGCGACCAGTCGACACGCGCGTAAAAACGCCATCACTCTTCAGTATGTAGTTTGCTCTACTTTGGTCTAGATGGACTCATTTCAGAATATGAAAAACCGCGCGCTCATTTAATTTTTTGTAAGATTGACATCAAGTTTCAATATGACTTAAACATTTGAGAATTTTTTTCAGATATATTGCGACTCACTGGGAGTTCCCTTTTTTATTTTTCACGCATTTTCATCATTGCTATGAATAATATTTCGTCAACAAAATTCGTGATGAGTCTGTATACCCATAACAACTTTTTGACACCTAGGGGGGGGGGGGGGTGTTGATTCCCCAGACACCCTGGCTACGCGCCTGTAGACCAGGGTTCTTCCATTGAAACGGTCGAGCTGTAGCCCTTGCTTTTTTCATTAATATTCCACAGGTTCAGAGTAATTTCAAGTTATTACACAATATTAATTCACCCTAGAAAACATGTCCTACATTTTTAATAGAATTTTACAAAATTAGGGAATTTTTGCTACTACGCCTTAGGGAAAATTCCCTAAATTTTCAGAAAGATTCAACAAAAATATAGGGAATGTTTCCAAATCAGTTTTGGGGAAAATTCCACAATTTCTTTTGTAAAATTTTGCAAATTATTTTAGGTAATTTTCCCCAAGCCGGAGTAGGGCAACTTCCCAAATTTTGGTGTATATTACTTCCATGCGATTTTGGGGAAAATTCCCACGAAAAATTCTTACAGTGCAGGTTTACTACAAGTATCAGTTAATGAGTCTATTTTCGCACTTGTGCACACAAAAAGTAAGCCGACGCATATTTTACGGGTATCATGTGATTCGGAAACATCTTATATGATCATGTGGAATTTGCATTTAAAAATGCATGCACGTGCTCGCTTTAGATTACTTACATTAACACACACACACACACACACACACACACACACACACACACACACACATACATATATATAATACGTTTTTGATACCGTTTTTAATTCATTGAATGAATTTAGCATTAATAAGCGTCATATTTTCCAAATCGAATTCTTCATTAGTGAACTAACACGGCTATCAAAAAAAGAATTTAATTATTCATTTATGCAGTGTTCTTTAGTAGTAAAACTTTACGCAAGTGACATGCTCGCTTAGGCTGACTTTCCAATTGCTAGGTATATAAAATAAACAATAATCGCAAAGTCATTCATTTAAGGTTTTCCGTAGTAGGCAATCTTAGAGTCGTTTCTTTAAAAAATATTTTAGTTACCGTTGTTATTGTCCAAAATACCATCAATTATTTTAAACTTGAATTATTGAGGCACGAAACTATTATGTCACTGAAGTTCGTAACGTTTATAAACAAAAATACAAATTTTTTCTTAAATTTCACAATCAATTTGTTATTTTTTAATTATTATAATAAAGGTACGTTTTTGATACCTGCTATAGTTTATCAAATAAATGCAGAATTAATCAATGCGACATTTTATATATTATATTCTTCCGTGCTGATTTAATACGGTTACCAACATTACAATTTAAATACTAATATTTTCAGTATTCCGTCGTTCTGAGAAAAATCTCGCATAAGTTACGTTTCCATTGACAGGTATTACCAAATAAAACATAATTGCAAATTCAATAATGAAAGGTTTTTCTTTGTACGGCAGTAATGGGGTCGTTTCTTTAAAAATACAATCAACGCCAGAGATAAGTAAGGTTTCGGGCATGGCTTGCATTGACCTTCAGCATATCTCAGGGGAATTCAAACGCCAACTGTCACAACTTAAACGCTCTGAGAGTGCGGCTCTCAAGCTGTTTGCTACGCTTGACTGAACACATCCTCTCTTGCGACCCCGCGCTACAATCAATTTCTTGTCCTTTATTTATCGCAAAAATCATTTAATATATGATTTTAGATGGAAATAACTTATTCTCATGTCATATTTGCTATTTTAATTAAATAAACTATATTTGATATTCGGAAAAAATTATAACTTTCCATTAATCGGAAGATTGCGTTTCATCAACCCACGATCTCTGAAATATATGTATATGAAAAAATTCGACAAAATTCTGAATTTGCATTAAACCGCCAATTCTAAAATTTTCTTTAATTAGTTGCTTCTACTTGATATCAACAACACAAAAAAAAATTGTCCCAAAATCCTTATCGAAAGACTGAGTTTTATTCACCCACGCCATATATAGATAACTTCATTAAAAAAATTAATATAAAAAATGAAATTGACGAAATTAACGTCTAAAATCAACTACTAAATTATTTCGCAAAAATTTTCAGTAGTTTCATATTTTCGTTTGTAAACATTTCGTATTTCAGCGACATAAAATGTTTAAAAATATTCTATTTGAAAAACAGAACAGTTTGGAAAAATACCTTTTTTTTTATAAGCTATACAATTTTACTTTTGAATGGCAAATTAGTATAATTGGCATATATTCGTCATATTTAGATCTCAAAATTTTTACTGATTAACTTCAGTAACACTTTTCTGACTTTTTAAAAGTAAATTTAAACTAATTTATATTCAGAGAATATAAAATAGTATTAATGAAATGAGGTTTGAAATTCAAATCCATTGAATGCAATGTATGGCTCATAATTATTTCAAACATAATTGTAATTCATCAACTAAGCATGTTATAGGAAATTAAATTTAAATCGAATACTGTATAACATGGCAAACTTAAAACTGTCCCAGTTCTAAATTCCCTTCAATAAACTTTCCTATCCGAACGGCAATAAACTTTTACATTTTCTACTAACTCACTGCTAAACTTATTTTAACTTTCTTTGACTTTTATATCTTAAGACTAAATGACTTCTTGACTTTACTTGAAAATGATCGCTTGGTTTATACAAGAAATAATGTGTACGCGTAAGTATATTAAGTCACTGAATGCAAGCAAGTAAGTAAGAAGAGTTGTAACGAATCTGATCCGGCTCTCATCAGGACACGACTTACAGGAACCAACGAAGTATGAAGCCGAATGACATCAAAATTAGTAGACGGCCAAATCAATCCTGGTTGATATAAAAAAGAATTTTAAAATTGACCGACATACAACTTTTTGAATCCTCTCTCATTATTAAATCATCAACTGTTTGCATTAAGGCATTAAAAGTTGGCATTATCTAGTATAGAGGAATTTCAATTTTTATTTTTAAACATTATAACATGTTTTATATTGAACAAAAATTATTGCCAAAGAAAACTTTAATTTTTCACTTTGAAACTTTCACTTAACTACAAAATTCTTCAAAATACAATGTTTTGTGTGGTATTGTGTTTTATTTTGTTGTAGTTTTCTGGTAACAGTAATGCAAAGTAACGCACGTTACCGGTCGTTACTTCATAAAATGTTTTAATATGTTCAGCATTACATTACATGTTTTAATGCCAAGAAAACCAATTAGATGATGTATATTCTTACTTCCCTACACACATTTCCTTATCTAAAGAAATTAATTATTCAGTACGATGCAGGATTACCAAACAGTCCATCTGTTTGGCAACTTTTCAATAGGGTGTTCCGAAATAAAATTTTTTTTAAATTTTTTATAAATAGCGGCCGGAAATTTGTTCGAATCCACACAAAAATAAATCCATAAAAAAATTATATTTAGAGGTGCCGCAAGCCCCATATGAAGTTTAAAGCGTATTTCCCATCAGAAAAAAACGTTTTTGTAACTTTTATTCAGAATTCTTAATATTATCTGATTCGAGCAAAAGCTCAAGATTTCTCTTCAGAATTAGCAATTAGACCCTTGCTGCCTTTCTGACACCTCACCGAAGTCTCTTAGTAACTTATTCAAGAAAAAGTTGTATTCAATATGATCCGTGCAGAAAATTTGAAACATATTTCAAATATCTGTTTTATCTCAGCAAAATGTAATCACAAAAAAGAGATGATTTAAAATACAGTTTTCTCTGATGTTTATTTATGATTTTTTAATAACTAGGACGGCGAAGCAAAGTTAAATATTTGAGGGAAAACCAGAACAATATTAAAATGCTTAAACAATTTTTTTGTTAACTTTCATTAATTATTACCTCACTAAGTGAAAGAGGGACAGAAAGGCCAACATTATCGAAAAAACGCAACTATCAGGCGTTAATATAAATGAAGATAGTCACGAACAACAATAAAGTGTTTAAACAATTATTTTTGATAAATCTGATTCATTATTAACCTACTTATAATGAAAAATTGACAAATACTGAAAAACTTCAGAAAAAACCGCAACATTTTATCATTAATCAAAGAGAACACTTGTTCAAATATGCACCAGAAAAATTTTGAAACAAGTGTCTCTTGTCACTTGTTAGGTGTAAGGGTCTCTCCCCTCTACGTTAAATATGTCCATCAGGTACTGATTCATGCCGCGTAGGGCCCAGCTTTATTCGCCTCTTACTGTTCGTGAGGTTCACTTCGAAAATTAGGCTTGGTGCAAATTTCCACAAGTGTGGTTTCCTACGTTATAAAGTGGGTGCTTCGGAAAAAATTGATTTTCACCTGATAATCGTTTTTTCGAATAAATGTTCTCTAACGGTGAGTAATTTTACACAGTATTTTAAATTTTTTATATAAATTTACCAAAAATCGTACCTACGTGTTTATTACGTAATTTTTCTAAATTCTTGTTTTTTTTATTTAAATTTTTTTAAGTTCGACGCTCTTAAGTTTGAATCATTGTAAAACATGATAAATAATGGTAGCACATAAAATTAGTAAAAACTGTTTACCATTAATTTTTTTTCTCTTTCAGAATGGCTGGCGCATCAACTTCTGGCTATAATTTGCAAAATCCCATATCGCGCAAGTGTGGTAAACACGTATGTGCAGATGAAGTGTCGTGTGCACGGGTTAATAATAATAAAAAATTGTTTAAACGATTACTCTTTTAGACATTAATGAACTATCAACTTCCTCTAATTGAAAATTGAGCAAAAAACAAAAAAATGGTGAAAAAATCGGGACTTTCTAACTCTATTCTATCGTAAAATTACTAAAGACAATAATAAATTGTTTAAACAATTTACGTAAACATATAATTATCAGTACGAAATAGTTAGTTATGTAGCAGAAAAATTCTAATGAAAAAGACCACAAAAAATTAAAATTAGCGTCGAAATCTCGCAAAACTAATTTTTTCATTAGTGGGTTTTTTGGGATGCTATAAAATAGACTTATGGGGTTAATATTTAAAAAGTGATATTTTATTTATATTATTTGACTAATTGTCAAGAGAAATGTTAAATTCCAACTTGATTCAGCTAATATTGAGGATTCTGAATAAAATATAAGAAAGCATCTTTTTCCTACGGTATTCATTAAAATTCGAAAAAATATTTCCAATGCATTTTTGGACCACCCAAATGTCCTACACAGCCGGGACGATACTTTTCGACCAAATAAATCGCATGAACGATGAAATTTTCGACAAATTTGGACTATTTGAAAAATATGACGTTTTTTCGAAAGCCTTAAGCAGACTGCAGCATAGATTTTTAAACTTAATAATAGTTTAAATAAAAACATCTTTTAGACAAATTCAGTATTTTTTAAATTACTTTAACTGAATGTAAATATAATATTCAGTTTTATTAAAATTTTCAATGAAATGTATCAAATTCTTAGGATTCTTTTTGGACATTCAAATAATGTATTAAATATTTAATAAAAAAAAGTAACGGTAACGTTAACGCGTTACATTCAGACAGTAACGTGTCAAACACTGCTTCTATCATTTCCGTCATTTTCGGATTTCCCCGGCCCAGTGGCCACCCTGAATAAATTTCATCTCGTTTAAAAGAAGAGCTTTCTCTCAAATAATACATTCAGATATTCAGTCGCTCACTCAAATGAAGCCGTCGGAGCCAGCTGTATATCATAACCGGATATAAAAAGTAGTTCTTTAAAAGAAAATCACTACCGTTTTTAAATCTTAGACTCACAATAATACAGTTTTCACTAATCCGACGTCAAGACTTGGCAGTTTAAAATTAAAAATACTACAGTGAGACTCCAAGGCTGGACTTCATTGGACTATCCAATACTTTTTTTCCCTTTGTCGAGGCGTAGAGCCTTCTGTTAGCTACGACATGGCCACCAAGCTAAAACAATTTAGAACTATTCAGAAGAAATTTGAAGTTCAATATAATATTGACAAGAAATCTTATAGTAAGTAGTTATTTTTGAACAATGGTTGAATCTTTTCATTTATTAGCATTTAATCTTCGATTAAAATTAATGGCTATACTCTGCTATTTGTCATGAATCTATAAAGCAAGCTGTATGTTGGAAAGCTTGAAGGTTCGTCTACACATCATGAGGTGTATAGAAAAATTGATGCCACTCTGGAAAACCAGATTTACTATCTCATCACAAAAGGTCACGAAATATTATGCACATGAACAAAAGTATGCATCTTAAGGGCCAAGAAAATCGAGTGTGTATCGCCAAACTTAGATTTAGGCCCAACGGTGAAGCTAAACAATATTACCAGGTTTTTGAATGATCCCATTAAGTAGCATTTTATAAGATAATGAAATACTTGGAAATAAAATGTGATCAGATCGTTGAAGTATCGCTTTAAATGTTATTTTATTAATATGACTACAGAATTTAACACTAAATGTTACCAGATTGTTTAGGTATCGCTTTAGGTGTCATTGTAATAAAATAACTACAGAATTTAACACAAAGATTATATAAGTATCATTTTAAGCGTTTAAGTTTTATTTTAGTGAGATAACTGTAGAGTTTAAAAGAAAAAGTGATATAATTGTCTTAGTATCGCTTCATGTTCAAATGCATCTGTAAGATAACATTACGTACAATTCATAACCAAATTTCCTGATGTAAATTAAAAAATAAAATCTTTGCCAGAAAATAGTCTTCCCTTCTTAGCCCCATTAACCAAAACTCATTCGCTTAATTAAGCTATAAAATAGCATTCAGGTACATACTAAAAAATAATAGATGCATGTAATAATAAATGTATTAATTAAAAATACATAAATTTTTCTTGGAAACAAATGAGAAAATAAGTACAATATAAGAGCTAGAATGAGTGATATATAATTGGAATTACTCTAAAGATTAATAAACGCAAAATTTGATTTTTTTATCTATTGATCAATACATTTATCTTTATATACAAAATCTTTGACATTGTATTTGTGTTTGCTGATGATACACAGTTTTAATAATTACTTATAGTTATATTCGACTTAATTTCAGATTTGACATGAATTAAGGAAGTAACTGAATTTAAGTGTGCAAAATATCTTATACAAAACACTAACTTATCTTAAATAAGAAATCAGCATTTTTCTGCTGGCATAAAATAAAGTATCCTCCTAAATTTCAATATTCAGTTCTGAAATTAACTTGAAAGTAACCTGAAATAATCTATAAGGCTTTTGGTGCCTACAAAGTAATACAAGATGATAAATTTTAAATGTACACGGAGAGAAAAATACTGCTGCAGTCAACGCGCGCGCATCTGTGGCCAATCAGCCAGCGAAAACTTTCGCTA
>JAAAKG020140134.1:0-12179 GCA_010014905.2 Druon quercuslanigerum | reverse complement strand
CAACTTTTCTAGAGGAACACACAACAAAGTATCATCAACATACCGAAAATAAAAAGGCAAAACAAATTCTAACTTCTCAAAAGCAAAAACCTCCAAATCCTCCATTACCATTTCAGCTAAAATCGGAGAAATGACTGAACCTATGGGAGTACCAAACCTCTGCCTATAAAGGTATTTTAAGTATGCCAATTTCAAACGCTGGTAAAATCTTACCATCAGACAGTAGATAAGGTCATACAATTTTAAGACTCAAAACAAAACAGTCGAATAATTTCAAATAAAAAAGAATGTGTAGCTATACAAGAAAATGGTTAAAAAAAGAAAATCAAAAGATTTGCTTATGTATGATGTATGCATACTACATGAAAAATTTAAAGAACTATACCCAGAAAATCCAATAGGATTGAGTAAGTTTGCTGAGCTCAGACCAAAATGGTGCATACTTGCTGGTGGTAAAGGAACAAATAGTATTTGTGTATGCACAATACATGACGATTTCAATAATACGCTTGAAGCTTCAAATTTAAAACAACTTAACAAAAATTCTAATACTATAATAAGAGATCACAAGGACTGCTTACAATTTGTGCTGTGCAAGGAACGACAACCTACTTGTTATTTAGATAAGTGCGACTCTTGTCCAAATTTACAACAATTTTCAGATCATGTAACCAATATTCTTGAATCAGCGGGTGTAAGTGATGTAATTTTTAGTACTTGGCAAACGACAGATAGATTTACACTAAAGAAAGAATGTCTTTATACAGAATATTTTGTTACCCAATTGACTAAACATTTAAAGGAATTCATACCTCATCATTTTATTTCTTAAAATCAATGCAGCTACGTGTCAGAAAGGAAAATTTTTTTAAAAGATGGTTTCATTACAACAATGACCAGTGCACAGTTGTTCCAGTGTCTTGTTATTATAAATCTGGAAATTACATTAGGCATAGTAGCTTTATTGTTTTATCTGACTGTAAGACTCATGACACTGCTTTTTTCTAGCTAGTGCAGCAAAAGATCATACCGGAAGTAAAAAAAATTTGTCCAACAGTTAGCAAAGTAATTTATGTTATGTGTAATTTAGTGAAACATTATGATGATTTTGGTATTGAATGCGACAAACTTGATTTTATCTTGAATAGCCTTATGAGAATCTTTTTTATCATGTGAAAGAAAGGGTGCCTCTAAAGATAAAATGGAGCATGCTAGTTTACTGCAAATACTGAAACCGCACATACCACTCCACCAAAAGCGAGGTTCTTCTATATCATTATTCCAGAGGTAATCTTTTTGCCAAGGACTTTCTCCTCAGAATATTGGGCTTCATCATTATCATTTTCATATATTTCTATAAACATGGTAATTTTTCTGAGCTGGTCAAGTTTGTACCATCAATATGCATAGAAATGCATAGTTCAATTATTTTGAAAATGTGTCTCCCTTTACTCAACTTTGTTGGATTATTATTATTTATTGTAGAATACAATTTTTTAATTGTTTCAAGCAGCTAATACTTTTGAGATGCATCATTAAAAAAATCATTCAAAATAATATTTTCTATTTAATTAGAAAAAAATTGCGCAAAGATGTCACTACGAAATACCTTAGAACTTTTTTTAATTCTTCAAGCGATTCTTTTACATTTTAAAAAGATTCATCAGGATGCTATAGAAAAATTAGTTTTTTGCAAACCGTATTACAAGCTGCTGAAAGTTCTTCAGCAATATCCGGTCTTCTCATTATTATATTGAAAAGTAGGTCAAATTCCTCTTTCAATTTTACATAAGATGGTAACAACATGATACTCTCTAGTAATTGTTTTAAGCTGACAGCAGCAGATGGATAGAAAATTATTGGGAAATCAGTTGCTTCTCCATATTTTCTTTTTAAAATATGGTAATATTCAGTTTCTTCAAATTTCTTAGAAATTAAAATGCCCAAGCAGTTTTCCTGTTTAGCTTCAACAATCAGACTTCTTAGACTTTTATGTGTTTATACTTATGTCTCTCTCTCTCTCTCTCTCTCTCTCTCTCTCTCTCTCTCTCTCTCTTTCTCTCTCTCTCTAATCTTGTACTTTAAAGCCGAGCATGTTCTTTTAGGTACTTAAGGAAACGGTCGACCTCGGTACAGCCTAAGATCCTGAATTAGGTCTTAAGTATTATTACCCTATCTCCCATTTTTTCACCATCCCTTCCTTTGCAAACTTAGAGAAGAAACCGTGGTCTCCACCCTCTAGATTTCCACCAATTATCTTCAAATACGTTCCCATTTAGTTTTTCAACTTTTCCTTTCCTTCGGGACTCGATACTCCCGTCAGCGTCTTCAATTATTCTTATATCTTCGTCTCGTTAAGAACTGATTTTGTTACTCCCGCCCAACGCCAGTTATTACAGTAGGTTTTTTTCTGTTCGATTGTTGTCCAATACTTATCTTAATAAACGAGTTTTTATATAGTAAACATCTACTCATTGAAAAAAAACATTCCAAAACAAATTCTACGAACAAACCTCAGGAGCAGCAATGGGATCTCCAATCTCAACTGTAATAGCCAACCTCTTTATGGAACATCTAGAAACCAAAACCTCCAATCAATCCAAGCTTAAATCGGAATTTTGGTTCCGTTACGTGGACGACACTTTTGGGATCTGGCGACATGGACTAAATAAGTTTTTTGACTTTATCAATCAATTATATCCTAATATCCGTTTCAGCATGGAAATTGAACAAAACGGAAAATTCCCTTTCTTGGACGTACTAGTTTACAAAAAATCGGATAATACATTAGGACATGAAGTTTAGAGAAAATCCACCCGTACAAACAGATACCTACCTGCCTCCTCTCACTATCACTTATCTCAAAAACAATCTGTCATCAACTAACTTGTATACAGAGCTGTCTCCAGAACAGATAAAGGTAATTTACAAAAGGAGTTACAAAACGTTAAACAAATCCTAATACAGAACGATTACACAATCAAGCAAATTGATAAAGCAATGAGAAAATAGACTCAAGAAAACAATTCAAAACAACAAGAAAGAGAGAGAAAAAGGACTACCGTCCAACCCTACATCCAAGGTGTCACAGAACAAATAGTTGGAGAAACCGGGAGAGCGGTGAGCCAACGTATAAAGGAGCATGAAAGTAAGGTTAGGCTAAAACATTTCATGCAATCAGCACTAGCTGAACATTATATCAAAACAGAACATAAAATTTTATTTGATAAAACAACCGTCACCGCAAGAACACACAATATTTTTCCAACAAAACGTAGAAGAGCAATTAAAATCTTAAAACATCCTAATAACATCTATAGGGACAACGGTTATAATACCAATCCGATTTGGCTTTCCGTCCTCCCGGATTTTTAAAAATAAGACTTGATTGGTTAGTCAGGTGCGTTCTGTCCCCATGGTGGGGCGCTCTGACCAATCACAGGCATCGTTGAAAGTATTCATGAGAACAACGTAACTTGATACCTCAGTTTGAGGTCAGCCCTCAAGAAGTAGACTGCAATGTTCACGAAACGTCTGCGAAATTCGTAGTTCTATACACAATTGAAACCCGAAATATCTCTTTATCAATACGATATCTAGCGCACTTGTTCGCGTCGTTAAGACGCATTGATCGACCTATTGATAAACCTTTTAAGACCCACCAGTACCGATTTATGAAGTTTGAAAGAAACGTGTATTATCTTTATATAAAAAAAACTTGGAGATAGAAGCTATTTCCATTTCTTCCCAGCCTCAAGAAGAAATTTTAGAACCTGTGAATCTTTTTCATGCTCATTTTGCATACAATTAGACATAAAGAAAATAGATTTCTTTTTGATCTTAAATTAAACATTTTTAACTAAACTCATATTTCGTTCCAATCTGCAGGGCTTACTTATGAACTTTGTGAGAGTGATTATAATTGAGTTCAAATAAGTTTACGCGAATTTTTTGAAAGAAATCTGTTTATTTAAATTTTTGTAAAAAGAATGTACTAAATATTAGGAATTTTAGATACGCATAACAATTGTTTGAATTGTTTCTTTTCGTATTTTGGAAGTATAATCTAAATAGATTGGTTCAGAATCACCCACAAATACTTGTCGGATGTTAGGAATATTACTGTATATGAAGCGTATCTGTCATGTTTGTTTGCGTCTTTGAAACGCATCGATTTCTCGAATTAAGAACCTTTCATGACCTATCGCAACCTACCGATATGTTCTTAATTTTCTTTTAACAATATTATTTTCCTTTTTCATAAAAAGAATTTTTTCATATTGGATAAATAATAGTACTGCATTCGATGATGTAATTGTTCGCGTCTTCGGGACGCGGAGATTGATCTATTGACGAACTTTCGATGACCGTTCTTGATTAATCAATAACTGCTTAGAAAGTTAAAAAAGTTACATTATTTCTATAAAGAAAATTTTGTTTTTATTTCTGAATATAATACTACCGTTAGTTAAAAAATTCACCTTCGTAAAAAAAAACAAATCAATTGACATTTTACGCTAAGCTGTCTGATTTTCGGAAAATAAGATTTTCGGCACTTGACCGTGGTATTTAAGACAATAGATCAATTTTCAACCAATTTCTTGAATTTTTAACAAAAATTATGACTTTTTAACACAATAGTTATATTTTTAACACAAAAATAATTTGTTTAACTACATAATAGAATTTTTACCCAAGCTAAATGTTATCTAAGTTCGTAACTTTACTTTTAGCCCCCTCTCTCCATTGTCACCAACCTTAGATTTAAGCGCGACCCAACCCCCACCTCAAATTGTTAACGGAGTTTATGAAAGATCCCTCATTCACTTTTTTCATATAGTAATTTATTTATAAATAAGGTTAGGGTTGGTTAATTATAAATATCATGATAATAGTACTATACAGAGAATTATTACAGAAGAACTGATTTTAAACGATCGCATTTGAAAGACGAAAATTCATCTCACATCTGGGGAAATCTCACGGAATCCGGATGACGAACCAGGATATTATCGTCTCTAAAAATGAATTTCAGATAGGGTGACCAGATGGTTTGATTAGAAATGATCGGAAAATCAGAATATTATTCCACTTCTCACCCTCTCAACCTAGAATTTTGCCCACCCGAACCCTAGTACAAGTTAGGGTGTTGTTAATGTTATTCAAAGAACAGAGTTGCCCAAAAATTCCAATTTCGAAAATCCCTAGCTTTCCCCTACTTCCCCTGATCAATTTTTTATTTTTCTGATGGCTATAACTTTATCTGTAGGGTAATATTTTCAAACTATAAGGAATGATATTGTACCAAAAAAGATGAATTTTTAACGAAATATTTCAATTTTTAATTAAGAAGATCCAATTTCAAACAGAAAAGACGAATTTTTAACAAAACAGATACATTTTTTACGAGTCAATTGGAAGAAGCGAAGGAGAGATAAAGAAAAGGAAGCGTTACCCTGCATGCGTTACTCGTACCCAGTCTTGCGAGTTCGCACCGTTCCGCACCGTTCCATAAGAAGTTATCAATTTAAAAAAATTAATCTTTTTGGTTAAAAATCATCTTTTGGGTTGAATTCTTTTGTTGAAAAATAATTTTAGTTGTTAAAGATTCATAATTTCTTTCGGAAAGTCATCTCTTTGGTTAAAAATTTAAGTGTTTTGTTTCAAAAAAATATTTTTCGTTATTTATAATTATTTTTTTTAACGAAAAGGGTATACGTCCGATTTTCTAGTGAAAAATTGGCAAAACAATTGGTTTTTATGGCGAAACCTTAAAAAACCATAAAAATAATAATAAAAAATAATTTAAAAAATAAATTACAAATTTTTTTAAAGAATTTTTTTCTACAAGTGATTTTCCTAGCCCCCTCTAGGAGTTGGAAAAGGGGTAGGGGTGAAACTTTACATTATTTTTGTGACCTTACATTATTTCTGTGACCAGGCACAGGAGTGGCTTCCCGTCGCCGTGAAGAGTTGGAAAAGGGGTAGGGGTGTAAATTTACATTATTTTTGTGAACAATCACAAGGGCGCCTTCCCGCGCCCACGAATCGTTGAAAAAGGGGTAGGGGGCCTCAAAATATTTCTGTGATCAGTCACAGGGGTGGTTTTCCGCCCCCACAAGGATTTGGAAAAGGCGTAGGGATGTAACTTTAAATTATTTTTGTGACTAATGTGACTTTTAAAATACTCTAACCTTCTCGTGGTGAAGAGCGTAAGTATAGGTATAAAACCGAAACCAATGGAGATAGGATGGAAATCATGATAAAGAGATGATTTTCTCGGAAACTTTCACTCGTAAAAAAATTCTTGTAACAAAAAATTTGTATTTCGATGAGATCTGCAACTTTTCTTTGAAAGATTTTTTTTTAATTTTGAATATTAGCTGAGATAAACCCAAAAAACCATGATTTTTATGGTTTTTGGATGAAAATCGATTTACCACTGATTTTCTGGAAAATTATCATACCTATAAAAAAATACTTGCAACAAAAAATATGTATTTCGATCAGGTCTACAACTTTTATTCAAAAAATTCTTTTGAAATTATGCATATTAGCTGAGGTAAACGGAAAAACCATGATTTGTATGGGTTCCTGATTTCACCATCAAAATCAAATTTGCGCTAATTTTCACTATCATATTCGTAATCATCGCGTCAAAATACATAAGTATACGGAGCCCGAAAAAAATCGGTCATACACCCTTTTCGGAAGTTTACCCAAAAATAGTAATAACAAATAATAATTATAAATAAATTCCATTTTTTGTTTTAACATGATATTTTGAATTATAAATTAATATTTTCTAGTTAAAAATTTAACAATTTGACTGAAACTTTATATATTTGGTTGAAAATTCGTATTTTTTTTATTGAAAATGCAATACATTTGAACTTGAAATCTTAAGAGTTGAAAGTGTTCCATATAATTCCTCACAATAATTTCATTACAAAGAATTACGCCTCTATACCATTGACCAATTTTCGTAAAAAATCATCCCATTTCCTCAGTTTTGAGAGAATTTTGGGCTGCATTATTGAGAACATAGTTTATGGATGACCCCGTATACCAATAATAAACTTTCATGGCATGAATAGGTGACATTTAAAGATTAATGTAACGAGAAAGGATTTGGGTTTAATGGTAGCCATATATAAAATTTCCAACTATTGCCTAATGTTTCGTCTTGTTTACCCTGAGACGCTTGCGCCGACAGAATTCACTAAGAGAATACATCGTATCCGTACAGGGGTGGTTTCATCCCTCAGTAGCGCGCCGGCCGTTATCAGAATAGTACCCCATGTAAAATCGTCCCTATTTCGACAGTGAAACAAAATTTCTCGTTTCATTAAATTCCAATCAACAAATTGTCACGTCCCTGTGTATCAAATTATCAACAAACCGACCTCTGATACCCAAGAATAAAAGACAATTCAAATGGTTCAATTAACGGGAGTACGCTCAACAGATAAAAAGCCCCAGGCATCTCATGTGTGAGAGTATTCTCTCCTGGATACTTTATTTTTCCAATTAACAGCTCATGTCGAATTCCGGTTTTAATGAAAAATCGAGAAAAGGATTAAAGTGTTGTTAACATAAAATACAAGCATTGCAATGGAAGATTTGGATTGCAAAATTAGTTTTAAATTGTTCCCACAAAGATATAAAATATGAATAGAGAAATTTTAATTGGAATTTACAGAAGGATTATTCCTTTGGTTTGTGATCAACTGATGTAGAGAGAAACAATTTAATTTGTTTGTCATCGATAAATGCTGATCTCTCACTCGTAATGAAAATTGGCATTTTGGATTTCTCTTTGCTAATAACAATCTCGTCGACGATAAATTTTCATTTAATAATGGAAACCTGTCTATATTGAATCGCATGAATCAGAACATCGGAATGAGAAATCTGCTCGAAATTGTAAAGAACGAGTGATGCTTTCATAGAAAAGATAACTATAAAAGAAAGACAAAAATGTGTATTCAGACCTTATACACTCGAAAAAAGTATAGAAATAAAATTGAAATTGGGAGATAAGAAGAGATGTGATATGGATTTTTAATCACATTTCTTTTAAATTCTTAAAAAGAGTTACTCATTTTTACAAAGATGGCAATGAACAGTCCCGGACCTTATATGAAAGCACCAAAAAGTCCAAGGCAGCTTCCGCAGCTGCCAATATCAGGCCAAAGGAGTCCAATGGCAGGTTCGAGGTCCCCCAGTACACCCAGGGTTTTCGAATTTCCCCCTGATTTTAATCAGGAAACAATGAGTACAACCTTTAATTTTGAAGACTTTGTTCAGGCTGCAGTATCAAAAAGTTCTCAGGATTTATCAGGAGCCAGAAGTCCAAGTTGTAGTGGACTTTCAGGTACGAAAAGTCCGAAAAGCAAGTTACCATCCTCGCCTTCTCAAGAATCATCAGTTTTCCAATTCTGCAATCCAAGAAAAGGTATTAATAAGACTATGAGTTACCCTCCTAAGAGTCAAATTTCTCCAGGACTAAGGCATAGGTCACCGAGTTCCTTGAGCTTTGGTCCAAAAAGTCCAAAGCCATTTGACAAAAGGAGGAATTCCTGTTTCCCTTTTGGGCCTAAGAGTCCCATGTCACCTACGATTGTTACGACTTCGGGACAAAGTCCGACGAGTCCTGGGTATGAAATGGAATCCAAATGTGGGAGGGATTTTGGAAAAGGTGGTACATTTTGTGGACCAGGGAAACGTTTTGGTTCCTTGCGTGAGAAAGACATGGAAAGTTTGAAGAAGACGAGAGGCAAGCTGGGTTCTCATTTTAATAAGAGTCAAGGCTTTTTGAATGAAAAAACAAATGACGAAAAGGTTGGACCAGTGAGACATAAAAAAAACATTGCGAGGAAGTCCACGAGTGATCTTACTGAGCTAGGCGATGCGGAGACAGAAGTGACAATCCTTTCTAGTCCTAGGAGAAGAGGATCTATGAAGGGTGGATTGGGTAAGATAAATTATACAAATTTTATTCATGGTTTCATATTATGGGATGGAAAATGGGACAGGGTGTTGTGGATCTTCAAGATGATGAAGCAGTTATAATAGATTCATCTTCAAGATGATGATGCAGTTAGATTCATCTTCGAGTGATTCAGAATTAGATTTTTGAGGTCATCAGTCTTCAGGTCAAAATTTTTAACCGATTCAGGTTTTTTTTCAATTGAAGCTGAATAAATTAATAATAAGGTGATTCCTCAAGGCAGATTTTGGAATTTTCTGTTTTTGCATAATTTTATGTAAACAACAAACTTCGGGGAAAGATAGTCAATTAATTTAGAACTGATCAGGGAAAGTTAAGGGATTTTCTATAAACTCAAGTTGTTGTTAATTGAATATTTTGTTTTAGGTTCAATACTTTGTAGGAAACTCAACTTTTCTGTTAAAATTCATTCTTTTTGTTCGAGAAAATCACAACGGTTCGGTGGAAAATTAATCCGTTTTGGTTGAGGATTCAATTATTTTGCTGAAAATTCGTATTATTTGTTTTTTTCCCGCTAAGAACAAATCTTTCCGGTTGAAAATTCAACTTATTATGTTAGTTTGAATGTTTAATAAGTAATTAATTATTTAATTTATCAATGAATAAGTAAAAGAATACATTAAAAATTATAAATTAAATAATATACAATAATAAATAGTAATACATTTCTTTAATTTTAATTAAACAAATTTTAACCAACTAGTTCATTTTTAATCACAAAAAATTAATTAATGACTTTGTAAAAAATTATATTTTTTTGGTTAAAGATTCATAGTCTTGGTTTAAAATGCATTGCTGTAACTGAATATTGAACCAATCTCTTTTTTTATAGAATTTTTTTTATAGAAATATAATCTTCTTGGTTAAAAATGTATGTATCTGTTTAGTTACAAATATAACTATTTCGCTGGAAATTTCTTTTCTTTCTTTAAAAAGTCATTGTTTTAACGAAAATTTAACTGCTGCATTAAAAAGTATTTTCTGCTCGTGCTGAAAATCTATTTTTCTGACTGAATATGTTAATATTCCATTTTCGGTTCAAAATACTTTTTAGACAAAAATTCATGTATTTTTTTAAATAGATTTCTTATTTAGTAGAATATATATCTTTTGATTGAACATTTATTTTTTAGATGGAAAATTCAACTTTTTGGTTAAAAATGCATTTTTTTGGTTGAGGATTCATTATTTTAGTTAAAAATTAACTTATTTCTTTGAAATTTCCGTTAACAAATTGTTTTGCTTCCTCATAGAGGAAGCATGTGTAATTAAAAGACAAAAATTTTTTTAAAAATTTTATTCAGAATTCATATTTTGGTGTCGAAATTTATTGATTGGAATTTGAGTTTGTTAAAAATGAATCTTTTTGGTTAAAGATTCGTTTCTCTAGTTGGAAATTTAAATATTTCGATGAAAATTCGTTTCGTGTTTAGTTGAAACTTTCTATTTTTGTAGACAATGCAACCTTTTGGTTAATAATGAAACTGCTTATTTAAAAATTTAACTAAACGGTAGATAAATATAGTATAAAAAATTTGAGGTTGAAAATTCAACTGTTTTCTAGATATCTTGTCTTCCTGGCTTCAATATGTAAAAATTTTTCGGTTAAATTATACTTTTTTTTATTTTAAATTAAAATATTTTTTCTAATTTTTTTGCTAATGCGTCCTTTGGCTTGATAATTTAACAATTTGCTGAAAAATTGTACTATTTTGTTGAAAATTTGTAGAAAATTTATCTTTTGATTGAAGATTGATTTTTTGGATCTAAAATTCAACTTTTTGGTTAAAAATGAATTTGTTTTGGTTGAGGATTCATTATTTAATTTATTGCGTTGAAATTTCCGTTAACAAATTTTTTTGCTTCCTCATAGAGCAAGCATTTGTAATAAACTAAAGTTTTCGTTTTCATCAATTTGAGAATATAAATTTACAAAAATGCATTATTACAAAATAATACAAAGATACTTAAAAATAAAATCTCAAATGAGATAAATCAAATTTTGTATTTAAAATCGTAATTTTTGAAAATGGAAAAGGGAAATTCTGTGTCTCCCTATCCCTTCCCCAGCTTTATGCTAAGTTAATTTAAGTTAAGATTAAGTTTTCAATTTAAAAAATAAACTTTCAGCCAAGATGTTGAATTTTTAAACAAAAAGTATTTGAATTTTGTATCAAAAAAGCAGTTTCATTTAACGATGAAAGACGAATTTTAAACAAAAAAATTTAATAAAAAAAGGAATTTTCTACAAAAAAAAGTTTAGTTTTTATTCCGAAATTATGTGATTTATTAGTTTTCGCCACAAAAATATTAAACTTTTGAAAATCGTACATTAAAATCTTCTTTTAGTAGACAATAATGTTATAATTGTAAAATTTAGAACTACATCAAGAAAATGACCAATAATGTAAATATTAAAATTCCCTTTTTATCACAAATAATTTTTATTAATATTGTAGGTCAGAATTATTTTATTTAAAAATTTATAATCAAATCATCTTTTCTGTTCATACATCAAATTTGATTTATGACGATGAAAAATTTTTCTGTTTAAAACAGATGTTTCGAATATTATGAATGAGTTTAGCTTCCCTAGTATTACCATAGGTTTCTTACTCTTAAAGAAAATGTATCAATATTATAGGTCAATCAATTCGTGTCGAATCAACACATCTTTTCTATTCTCGCATCAAATTTAAATTATGAGAATGAAAAAATGTTTACTGCAAACATTTATTTTAAATATAATATGAATGACGATAACTTCCGTACTCTTTAATAAAATATATTTATATTATAGATTAATCGATTCATCTAAAACAAAGAAATCTTTTATATTCTGGCATTAAATTTAAATTAAAATATTAACAAGTGCTAAAAAATGTAAGAAATATTTTTAGAAATCCTTCGGTCAGTTTCAAGATGTTAGTTCTGAAAATAAGCCCTTTAAATGTCTTCAATAATTTATCTGCAAGCATTTTCAAATTATCGTGTTCACAAAAAAGTGTGAACTCCACGAACGTATCCACACACACATCCTGAAAATTTGTTAAAACATTGTATTAGACTTGAAGAATCCTAAATAGGATTAAAATCAAATTTAAAATCCTAATTAACGTCCAATAATCAAGTTAATGAGCAGAATTTTCTGAAAATAAAATCAAGA
>JAAAKG020140131.1:0-12180 GCA_010014905.2 Druon quercuslanigerum | reverse complement strand
CAGAAAATTAATTTCTTTTAACTGAAAATTTATAATTCATCTTTCTTGATAGAAAGCTAATCTCGTTGGCAAAAATTCATCTGCATGGTTAAAAATTTAACTATTTTGTAGAGAATTTGTTTAAAAATTAACTTTTTTACTGAAAATTTAACTTTTACTAATTAATTTTTAATTTATCTGGTTGAAATTGAAACTATTTTGTTAAAAATTCATATTTTTGTTTTGGTTGAAAATTAATTTATTTGAACATTTTAGAAACTTTATTTTTAGTTAAAAAGATTTTTCTTGTTGAAAATTCATGTATTTTCTTGAAAATTTGTCCTTTTGCGTAAAACGTTACACTAGTTAGTTGGGAATTATATATATTTTAAAGATAAATCATCTAATTCAAAAATTAATGTCTATAAAAATTGCATTTTTGATTGAAAATGTATCTTCCTAATTTGAAAATTTATTCATTTTGTTGAAAAATCACCTTTTCGGCTGGAAAATTAAACTTTTTAGATAAGATTCTTTTCCTTAATTGGCTTAAAAATCCTTCTTGGTTAAAAACTCTTTTATTGAAAATTCCTTATTCTTGAAATAAAACTCTAGAAATTTATTTCAATATTGTAAGCAAAAAAAAAGTAGAATAATTTTTATAATTGTATATTCATGCAGATTTTCTCATATGGGGAATCCTTCATAGACAGGGCACTTTGGTGTACATGGATTGTGATATTAAAACTACTGCTTGTACTCAAAAAGTACAATATTTATCATTAATATATCAATTTGAATTCAATATGCACTACATATTCAGGCAAATATGAGTGTCTTTGAATAAATTTTTGAGGTTAGGTCAATACATAAATAGTCGTCTTTTGACAATTAGGAATACCTTTTTGGGTCTTCTAAGTTTTGTGTAAGCATAAAGAACCTTCTTCGTGAATAAAAAAGCGGCCAACACAACATTGCGTAATTCTTTTAGTATCCATCGACGTAATTGGCAATAACTTTGATATTTCACAACAGAAGTGACAAAATAAAAGATTAAAATTTGGTTCAGAGCAGGAGAAAATGATTTGCCGTAGGATTTTTCAATCCATTTTACTTCAAAACTTTTGCAACACTTTTTGTGTCGTTTTCCATCGACGTAACATCCATGAACGTGAACATCGTTTTGTGTTGTGACGTCAGCTGACAAGATGTCTGCACGCCGAGGGCCAAACAATAGTACGAATCACATGAGACGAAACATAATTTTTTTTATAACGCGGGCAAAATTTATTTTTCACCATAAAGTTTTGTTCCGTGCAATTGGAATCATTGTAAGGCCCTTGGAGGTCATACATCTTGGTATCTTAAATTCTTTTGACAGATTTAGGTTACATTTCCACACGTGTTTCCACCTAATTTATTATTTTATTGGGACGCATAATTTGAAATTAAGAAAAACGGATATTTCAATGCCTTTGAATGCGTACCAATTGAATGTTTGTAAAAAAAATAATTAAATCGCATTGACCGGCATTGATTCTATTCAATATTTTGTCGACAGAATTAAATGGCATTTACGCGGTTCTATACTTGGTTTGTGAAAGGCATTGCATGGCATACAATTTGGCGGTTTGCCGAGTAGCATTGAATGGCATTAAATGGCATAAACTAATAGACATTACAAGCAAATTACTTTAATGTCTTGAAGTTTATGTGCATTAAAAATCATAGAAACAAAAAAAGTTTTATACATTAAAGCGCATTCAATGGCATTTCAGACAAAAATACAATTGTTACGCATCTAAAGGGATTGAAATCTCAATTTTTTAAATGCAAGTATATGCCTTCCAATCAGCTCCTTCTTACCGAGTATGCAAATCTGTAAATTTAGTCAATGTCTGCCTCATATTGCATTTACCTTTTGCTATTTCTCATGTTGACTAATTCTGTACTTTTAATTCCCTTGATTGCTTTATAATGTAAAATCTTGCTTCCTTCAAAATCGTTTTGTATTTTCTTCTCTTCTTCTGCTCTAATTTTATCTTTACTTTCCTTAGTTAATCGCTTGAGTATCCTCTTTTTGCGTGATTTAAAAAAATTATTTAAAATCTTTGTTATTCTATATATAAATTTTTTTTTTATATTTAGTATATATTTTTTATATTACACTATTCTTTATTTGTGAAATTTAATTTAATTTCTTTTATCTTATTTAAGAATAATTCTAGTTGCAAGAAAGATGGAAAATGGGTGTGTCGTCAAAAGGCGCCAGAATTCTTTAAAAAATATATATATATAGGGTGTGCCAAAAAAAGTCAATTTTTTTTCTCTCACCCAAAAATATTTTAGAAGATGCCCAAACAAAGCCTCTGTTAAAAGCGCATTTTTAAATTTTAATTTTTAAAGGTTCTCCATAGTTCCTTGAGTTTTTCCGTCTAAATAACATGAAAAACCGGGTTTTTTACAACTTTTTGCCCTGCAAGCTGCAAAAGAATTACTTTAACAGAAAATAAATGAATGGATCTTATTAAGCACTAAATTTGGTACAAAAAGTTATATTGGATCAAACTTTTATCTTCAATAGTTGACTTTCTACAGAGCTTTAAATTTCAAGTTTTCGGTATTTGGCATTTTTAAGCTAAACTATTAGTTTTAGAGAAAAAAGTTAAACAGCAAATTTGAAGTACGTCCGAAATTCTAGAAAAAAGTCCTCATCGACTTTTTCGTATCATCAATCACAACAAAGTTACAGGCTCTCAAATATTTATTTTTTCAAATTTTTGATTTTACGAAATGAAGCATCGATAATTAGACAGAAATATTTGAGAGCCCGTAACTTTTTTATGATTGATGATACGAAAAAGTCGATGTGGACTTTTTTCTAGTATTTCGGACGTACTATAAATTTGCCATTGAACTTTTTTCTCTAACACTAATAGTTTAGCTTAAAAATGCAAAAAATCGAAAACTTGAAATTCAAAGCTCTGTAGAAAGTCAACTATTGAAGATAAAAATTTGACCGAATGGAACTTTTTGTACCAAATGTAGAGGTTAATAAGATCCATTTATTTATTTTTTGTGAAAATAATTTTTTTACAGCTTGGAAGGCAAAAAAGTGGTAAAAACCCTTCTTAAAATTAAAATTTTGAGCTGCGCTTTTAACAGGAGCTTTGTGTGGGCTTCTTCTAAGATATTTTTGGGTGAGAGCAAAAAAAATATCGATTTTCTGGCACACCCTAATATATATATATATATATATATATGTGTGTGTATATGTATATATATGTATTTATATTTGTTAGGATACAAGATTTGTCTCTTTTAAACTTTTCTTTTAATGTTAACTCTTCTTATGTTTTAATTGCGACTTTTGTCAATAACCAAATCCATTTAGCAAGTTAACGTAAATTAATGTATTATATTTTTTTACCTAGTTGTAGTTGAATCAAAATGGAAAGAAATAAAAACAGATGCTTTTTATACATATACAGATAATTTTATTGAATAATTTATTTTCCTCATTACAATTAACACATTTCATTTCATTTAAAGTCAACTTAAAATATAAAATATGGTAGATAATTGACTATATTATGATTGATTAATACTATTAAGTTGAGAAACACGCGAAATGACTTTTTGATGTACAATTTCTGTAATGTTTTCGTGCACTGCTTCAGCCTAGGCTCTACCTCAGTTTAAACAATCCGCAACATCCGGGCACCTTTCTTTTCATTTGTGGGGGGCTTGCTGGTACATCCCAGATTTCGAGACTCCTCAAATCGGACTTTCTGGGTGCCTGGAATGATTTGGACTTAAGGGGGAATGAATTTGAAATCGTGGAGAGCGGGTAGGCAAATTGGTTGGCCGGGGGGTTATGCTCGGAGACCGGGGAGGCATAAACAGATTTCGGGGATTTCGCCATTATCTCAGACAGCTGATTTAGAATGTCCTGTGTTACCGGCATGGTAAACAACTGTTGTGAAATTTGGTTTCCAGCCAGGGGGCACAAATAATCGTTATTTTTCTTATGTAATTGTTTAATCTCTAATAGACTGTTAGCCCATGCAAATGCTTTTCTTCTGTGAAATAGCAAAGTTATGCCAGGTTTAATTGATATTTCGCATTCAGGGTCCGTATACAAAGTATAATCAAATTTGTGTATCCGTGCCTCGTTGACCTTCTCTATTGTGACTTCGGTCCAGGCGACGCAATCTGAAACATCAGAAAAAATTCTAATGTAGATAAGCTTTGTGTTAATTTAATATGCATATTATCCAAATGAGAATTGTCAATAAGGTGATTTGGTTTACTTTCGTTCAGCCACAATCATACTACTTTTTATAAAGTTTAGTTGTTTCGGATAATATATTTAACCTGGGGAATTTTTTCAGAACAATCCCATCTGTAAAATTTTGAATTGAAACTTTCATTCCAGCGCAAAACTTGTATTTTTAAATGGTCATTGTTTAATTCGCACCAGGATACCTGAGAAGTATACCCCCACCACCGTGCACAGCGCATTGCCCCTCCCTTGATCTTCTCGCCTCGTATTGGAAGGCAGGTATACCTGAAGTAAACTCACAATTATAAGTTACAAATTCAAAATTTGCACTATAAATTCACATTTAAAGAAATAAATATGTTTTTTACATGTTATTTCGGACGCATTTATTTTGACTTCATTATTAACCGTAAGACCGAATACATTGCTAAATTTAGCTGAAATATTTATTGAAAATTAAAACGGTCTAAAAAAGGAAAAGCAGTTTTGTATCAGTAATTATATTAAACTTAAGTCATTTTGGATTCCAAGAGTACGTCAGTTTTGGCATCATATTTGACATTTCGTATGTAAAATAAGTTGTTCCGCATGCATGGACATACCTTACAATTAAATTTTTAGTTAATACTTTTGTTCTTTAGATTTTGAAAAGTTTGACGTATAATTTGAAAATGATTAATTTTCAACGGTTTACATTCACAAAACTAATTTGAGAATAATTCAATGTTAACATCAGTTTGGAATTATTTAATTTTTAACGGTTCCATTATTTTTAAACCTTACAATTAGAAATGACATAAGTTCCAAGGTTAAAAAAATTAAACTATGAAGGTTGAGCATGTTTGAAATTCTTGAATTTTAAAGAGTGAACATAACAGTTTTTTTTTTTACAGAGATCTAATTTTTGAATAATAAAATCTATCTGATTACTTTGAATGCCATTTCATACTATATGATATGAAACAATAGTTGTTTAGCTTCAGAAGTTTAAATTCGCAAATATTTGTTTCGAAGTTTCTTAATTTTTGTATGAATAAATGATTAATTTTTTTAATCTTTTAGAAAAAAACAAGCATTCGCCAAGATTTGTGCGAAAACTATCGCCATAAAGAATTTATGACTCTTTTTAATATTAATTACAAAGAAGTAGTCCTTAAAATTGAAAAACATTAAAACTCTTTAACTCTTGAAATTCCTGTTAATACCATTCATATGTTCTAAAAACGCTTCAAATATTTACAATTCTTTGAAATCCAATCAAATTCCTAGAAAAATCAGTGAAAATCTATAAAAATCGTATGCTATTTCCTGAAATCCTGAAAAATTAATTGAAACGCTTTGAGAGCTTTTAAGTCCCATAAAATCATTGAAATCCTTGAAAATCTCATTCAATATCCACATTCAATTTCCTAAAACCTTATAGTTCTGATAAAATCCTTCTCAAATCTTCTGAAGTTCTTTTAAAAATTTTTAAAATGAATTTTGAACTAAATCAGTTTGAAAACTCCATGGGAGAGTTGTCAGTGCCTTGGATAGTTCTAAAGCTTCTTTATCTCGAAAGGAGCTGGACTAGCTAAAAAAAGAATATTTCTAAAGAGATCATCACGTCCTTTGATTAAACTATTCCTGAATCATAGGTGATTTTAATTCAATTTTCAAATCTCCCGCGCTCGAGATCTTGCGCTGATTGGTCAAAGGCTCCGAGACTCAGAAGACGTGCGCAAAGACGTATAGCCTAATTATGAAAGAAGGTTATGTTCCCTAGGGTTCAACGTGCATTTCCAGTAAATAATTTGTTATGAATTAAAGAAAAGTGTAACACAAAATTTGAAAGTGTTCACAAACACTCTTTATAAAAATTGCAACAATGAATCTGCGAATCAAATAATGAGAGTTAAGAAGCATCTCATTTCAAATAAATCTTGATACTAATTTTTTTGTATCGAAGTTTAATTTATCTTTTGTTCGTTACAGAATAAATACAGAGATTTCTAGGCATTTTTTTGTAGACTTTACCAATTATTTTATAGATTGAAATCAACAGATTTTAATATTGTGTATATTTCTACAATTTTTTTTTGGTCTCCGCTAATATAGAATGTTAAAGTATACACTTTTTGTGATATTTAACTTAAAAATTATAAAAATTATTGGCTTAATTAGAATGAGCTATGGCCATATAACGGATTTTTTAAGAGATTTCAAATCTCACATAACAATTTCACAAAGCTTTTATAGGTTTAACGGGTTTTAAAGATTTCAAAAAGAGATTTTAAAAAGGTTTTAAAGATTTAAAAAAAATTTTTAATTACACTACACCAGATTTCAAAGATTTTAAAACATCTGGAAGATTTAAAAAGATTTTATAAATATTTAAATCTTTGTATTTTTTTTTATTCATTGAAATCATTGAATTATTTGAAATCTACAATTAGCAAAATCTTTTCGAATCTTCTAAAATGTTTTGAAACCTTTTCAAATAGTTCCAAATTTTTAAAATGTTTAAAAAATTTGAAATCTGGTATACTGGAATTTAAAATTTTTTTTAAATCTTCAAAAACTTTTTAAAATCCCTTTTTGAAATCTTTGAACCACTCTAAAGCTTTAAAAGCTTTGTGAGATTTTTATGCGATATTTGAAATTTGGTAGACACGCCTTTGTAAAATGTTCAAAATCCTTGTAAATATTTTTAAATCTTAGAAAATTTTTGAAAAAGGCGTGTGGTGAAATAAAAAACTTATAGAACTATTCGAAATATTAAAATCTATTTATTTCAATCCATAAAATAATTAGTAAAGTCTGTATTGAATAAAAGATAAATTATATCTTGATAAATAAAAAAAATAAGTAGCAAGATTTTTTGCAATGAGATTTATCTGTTATAATAGACTAATAGATTTAAATTAGTTTTCCTATTGCAATTAAAAAACTATTTCAAAAGAAAAAAAATTAACTAAAGGTTCTCTTAAAAAATTCAATGAGACTCCAAGGTGAAAAAATAATTCAAGGAGTATTCCAGGTTTTTGAGGTTCGCTTCTCAACTCTCATAATTTGATTCGTGGATTCATCGTTGAAATTTTTATGAACATACGAATTATATTTTTAATTTCAGTAGCTATGTTTTTAAGTTTATGAATCTGTGGAAAAAATTCCAAATAAGAAAATATAAAGAATGTTGTATTAGCCTTTTTTTAATTCATAACTAATTATTTATATGAAATGGGTGTTGAGCCCTGGGGAACAGAACCTTTTTTCATAATTCAGTTATACGTCTTTGCGCACGTCTTCTGAGTCTCGGAGTCTTTCACCAATCAGCGCAAGATCTCAAGCGCGGGAGATTTGAAAACCGAATTAAAATCGCCTATCATTCAGGAAAAGTTTAATGAAACGACGCAATGTTTTTACATTTCTAACTCTAATAAAAGAATAAGAAGGCTTTATTGAGAAATTGTTGACGTGACTAAGTCTGTTTCCCTTTTCAAAATATTGACATCTGATTTTTTGTAAAAATTTAAGATAAATAATAGTTTTTTATATACATTGAATTAATTGGCTATAAATGAATTATGCATAGATTTATAATAAACAAATTAATTGTTTAAACAATTTTTCAAACAGAAACTGACTAGAATTTCGACAAAATAATCATGCAACAACAAAAAACGAGTTTTCAACACTATTAAGTACAATTTTTCGAAAATTTCAAAAAAGGGTCCAAAAGGAGCTGTAAATTCAATTACCTAACCAACATCTGAAAGTAGCGCCTTTTTTTTTTATTGAAGGATTTAAATTATCTTACGACAAATAATTTACTTGGGCCAGGTTAAAAGTGTACGAGAAATTTAAAATTGAATAAATAATAAAATTAGCACGGAAACACATAAGTCATGGTAAAAGGTTAAAGTTTAAAAGTTGCGAACCACGTTTGCGTACTTTCTAAAGTATTGTTTATTGAACATTTCTTTCAAAATTGTTTACAAACTTTGAAGCGTTTATTTTTTTAACTTTTTTAAACTACGCAAAAAGAATGTTTTATTTCTTCCTAAAATGCGTTATCTGCATCTAACAACTTTGCGCAAACAATCAGCACACAATATTTCGAAAATTGAAACGAACTAGGTCACGTAAAAAATTTTTCGATATGGCCTTCTTATTATTTTAATAGAGTCAAAAATGAAAAATCATCGCGTCGCTTTAATAAAATTTTCTATTTACACATTTGCCATGTTTATAACTTTTAAGATTCTTATATATAATCTTTAATAAATAGATATAACTTAATATCTAAAATTATTTTTAACACTCAAGTTCATCATTATACAAGGCAAATTATTTATAAAAATTTGCTGAATGATTGTAATTTCCTATTAAAAATGAAAAAATGTTTAACCAAAATACATTGATACATTCTATTTTACAGATTCTAAAAAATTGTGATTTTTTACCTTAATTTAAACAATCAGAAGAGAATCTTTTGAAAATAGATAGAGATTAGGTCTAGATTACCATTTGTCAATATTGCCTTCTTAATGTTTCAATTAAGTTAAAAATGTAACATCATCGCGTCGCTTCAATAAATTTTTATGTTTTTCACGTTTTCTATTAAAAAAATTTTTTATCAAATATTACTTAAAATCCATTAATCATTAACCGAATCTGTATAATTTTACTAGTTATTAGTTAAATTTTACCAATTAAATTTATAGAGATTATTGTACCTAATAATAAATTAATAATTATTAAATCAAATATATATTATATTAAATTTTTTTTCTTCATTGGAAATAAAATGTAGTTAAATTTTTACAATTAAATTTATAGAGACTTCAAAGTATTTTTTACACAAGGAAAAAAGCTGTATAATTAAAGTAACCTAATTTGGAAACTTAAGTTCATACTTATTAGAGTTGATGGTTATTCAAGGCAAATAAAATTTAAAAAGTTTGCTAAGTAATTAAAAATATCTATGAAAAATAAGGAAAATGTACAACCGGAAATATTTTAAAAATCGAAAATGGAAATCTTTTGAAATTTAGGTCATGAAGACATTAAATATGCATAGTTTATTTATAATCCATAGGTTCACAATCAGACGGAAATGTCTTTAGATTGAAAGCAGGCTACTTCACGTTTACAATTTCACAATATGACCTTCTTATTTTTTCAACGGAGATGAAAATGCTACACCATCACGTTATTTTATTAAAATTATATATTTTTCGTGTTTTACAAATTATTGAATTAGAAAAAATTTTATTTGCCCGAATTAGTACTTTTATACTCATTTTTAGTGGCTAAATTTTTTATAATCAAATCTGTAAAATTTCATTAGCAATTAGTTACATTTTATCAATTTTTATTCAGAGCGCCAAAAAAATGAAAACTTAAATATACTTCTTTAAGCACGGAAGTTGAAACTTTTTTCCTTTGTCTTACTAAATATTTAATTTTTTTTGTTCTTGAAAATTTGTGTTTCAAGTTTAAAATGGTCTCAAAATGAAGAATTTTCCCTGGATTGATCAGTTATGTGCAAGGGTGCAAATATGAGACAGAAAATAATTTAACATTCAACCCAAGAAAGAAGAATTAAAAAAAAGGATTTTCAAACTACAAACATTATTAAAAATTAAAAAGCTATATATTTACAGTTAAAAAAAATTAATTTTAAATAAAAAAATAATTTGCAACAATATAGTTCAATTTTCAACACAGGAATTTTTTAACTAATGTAATGAATCTGCAACCAGAAAAATGAATTGTTAACCAGCTAGTGAAATTTTTAACCAAAAAGATAAATATTCTACGCAAAAAGTCAAATTTTTAAAAAAAGTGCATGACTTTTCGATTAAAAAAATAAATTTCCAACTAAAAATGAAATAGTTAAAATTTTAAAAAACATATTTAACCAAAAAAGAAAACATTTTAAACAAAGAATTTCAAGTTTTAATAAAATAAGTGAGTTTCTGATCAGAAATAAAATAGTTAAATTTTCAGTGAATAAATTAACTCCTAAAAAAAAAGATTAAATGTATATAAAAAAATCCAAAAAGAATGGAATAGTTAAATCTTCAGTTAAGGAAAGGGATTTTTATCTAAACATTTGAAAATTCATACTTTCACTTCCCAAACGAATATCTGTGCAGAAACTAAATCTACGACTTTGTGAGTGGAATTAATTAAAAAATGAGGAAATTTCACGTAGAATTAGCCCACTTTGAAATTTTCGTAATGAACAAGACAAGAAATATTTATTTTAAAAGTAAAAAATTTTTTTAGCTAAATGGACATTTTTTAAGCTTGAGTTCAACTTTTCGCCTAATCAAAAAAAGTGTTGCTAATAATTTGAAAAACCTTAAAATCTAGAGTAAACCCTACTTTTTAAATTTAAATGAAGAGCATAATTAATATTATACATATAATTTCGGACTAGTCAAAAAAAAATTTCGACTTGTGAATTACATTTATAGGAGTTGTATTTTTAATCGCAATAGAGGAAATTTCAATCCATGAAGAGTAGTTATCAACCAGAAATGGAAAATGTACATTTTCAGCTTCGAAAATTAATTTTTTTAAAAATGAACCAAATCATCAGATTTTAAACAAAGTAGTTGAATTTTAAACACAGGAAGATTAATTCTCAACGAGAAGTATAATAGGTTACATTTTAGCCAAAAAAGGTAAAATTTTGTGCCAAAAGAGATGAATTTGAGGATGAAAACGAAAAACTTTCTAATAAATATTGAATTTTAAAATAAAATAGATAATCTTTACATAAAAAATAAAAAAGTTAAACTTTCAGTAAACCAAGAAAATTAGTTTTCTACAAAAAAAAAGATGGTAGATATTAAATCAAAATATATTTTAATTTTCAATCAAAAAATTTTGAATTTAAAAAAAAGATGACTTATCAGCAAAATAGCTGAATCTTTGATCAAATTTTGCCTTAAAACATTAAAAAAAATACATGAATTATCATATTATTATTGTATATATACCGATAGAATTAATGATAACAGCTGAAGCGAAGACAAGAGTACCAAGGAACTTCATTTTTTATTTTTGTAACTACCACTCAAAACCTCGTGGCCGTAGTACAACTAATGCATTTTGCATCAGATATTGGATTATATATACTATTTGAAAGATGTTTTGGAAGGGAGAATGTTCTTTTTATTGGATAATTGTGTTTCATCAATTTGTTTTTTTTTTCGATTTGAGGGCAAAAAATGCTAACTCATCAACGAATGCTAACGGCGGAAATTCTAGGATGATGGTATATCAAGGTTCGTTCTATCAAAGTTTCCGTGTAATCTGTACTTGCGAAAGAAACTAACGCAGCCACCTCGTCTGGGATGCCAGAAAAACTTTACACATACAGCAGCCTGTTTTGAAGGAAGGGAGTGTGTCAAGGTTCGTTATATGAAGGTTCCAGTGTTAAAAATTTTGTTGACAAATAATAATATAGTCAACATGCTTACGACGCAACAAAATCTGACCGAAGTTTCATTCGTTGAATCGTTTCCGTTTATTCAAAAAAAAAAAAAATAAATAAAAGCCCCTTTAAAAATAATCTTTACAACGATATAGAATATCAAGAAATACAGTCGCAGTAAACCCCAAGAATAATTTTTATCTTCAAAATGGATGAAAACGCTTCGTCTAGGTTCACCGAAAAAATTTCCTTCATAAATGTGAAAATCCTCGCGGTATTCATTTTTTAAAGCGTCTCAATTTATTTAGATGATTTTAGTCAGAAAATCATTTCCCTACACTTACGAAATACATAGGCTGCACTTTGGTTTTTTTATACTTAATAGGGGTAACCGGTACAGTTGTTGGCCCCCCCCATAGTCATTGGCCAGGGTATTATATTTAGATAAATTATAAAAAATCTCTACATTTAATGTTATTTACAA
>JAAAKG020140130.1:0-12180 GCA_010014905.2 Druon quercuslanigerum | reverse complement strand
TGTAAAAATTGAAACTTTGACAATTTTTTGTTCAAAAACTGTCCATTTTTCTTAATTTTTTCTTTCGGATTATTGCTCTGCAGGTTCGAAAATACAAAAAAAATATATATTTAGAATTTTTCACAAAAAGCCATTTACTGTACATTTGGTGCGGGGTTCTTTTTGAAGTGTTCTTTTTTTGCTCCAGGGCTTAGGGACTCTGTAAACAGCCTGAGTACGAGAATAGGTCGTGTTGCACGCGTAGCAGTAGCGCTAGCAAAGTACCCTGCTGAGAATGCGGTTACCTCGATTATCGTAAAGTCTTTTGTATTTGTTCAGGAAGAAAATAATTTTTTAAACATTCAAGTGCAACTTTTTTGTCATTAAAAATACGTACAACACTGTCAGACGATAAAAATGAGTAATTATCTTCAAGAATCATCTCTTTACGTTCCTTAGTTTCGAAGATGACACCTCCCTACGTTTTGTCAACAACTTATTAACGAATTATTTTTTTGCTCTAAACTACACTATTGTGCACAGAAAGGATCAAAGAAACTATATATATATATTTTTAAATAATTTTCGTAATTTATTTTCAGTGACTCAGAGTCATTCAAAGTTGAGTATTCGGAAATGATCATATGATTATGGCGCTTAATCAATTTTCATTCGCCAGGAAGTAATCGCTAATAACCTGAGAATTTTGATACTCTGTATCAGTATTGAAAAAGCCTTCACCTGCATTACACATATTGTCTCATATTTTTAGAATTTTTTTCTGCTGAGATTTTCATGAAAATCTGTACAAAAATCGAGGTGCCTATATTTTTTGGACAGATAATTCAACTAATTGGGGCAAGTAACATATTGTAGAATCGCGAAAAATCGTGAATTTTGAAAATACTATTTTCAAATTACTAATTGCAAAATAAAAAAATGTTATGTTTCGTATTTTATTCCTTATCAAGTACAAAGGACTTCCTTTGCAAGGGCAGATTTTATCAGTCTGTGGGTAACTCAGCTGCGTGAGGGGAATTTGGGTAGTTGGGGTGAAGCAAGATTTTTGAAGAATTATAAATATAAATTTTGGCACATTCGCTTAGCAAAAAAGTCTTCTTGATCTGGAATTATTTAAATTTATTGTACGTATGACTGCCAATAGCAAAAATATTTAAAAACTTGACTAAAACTATTGCTATAAACAATTTTTGTGACAAAAAATTTAAATTTTAGAATTTCCCGATTTTAGTATTCTATAATCGCGGGAATCGTAACGAAACTCCTCCTCATTTTGTGAGCTTTCTGAAGTAAGAAATTCCCAATTTTTTTCTTTCAATCGAGTAGTATTAACGCGTGTCCGCGAAAATAACATAGTTTTAAATGGGGGAAATTGAATTTTTTTAAAAATGGGTTATACGGAAACTTCTTATCAACTTTTCGGAAGTTATAGATTAGACACTTTTTAAGAAATTTTCAACGAATAATTTCCATCCATAACATTTTATTTTGATCCCCAAACTGCCTTCTATTCTATGCTTTTAGCATCAATGAGCATTTTTCGGTGAAACATAACTTCTCAAGTATTTTAGAACTAATTCAAATTTTTTTAAACAGTTATGATTTGTTTGAACAAACTTTTTCAGGTGTAAATCGTGAAAACTAGTATAATTCGGAATAATTTATACAGATAATGAATCTTAAAACTATTTTTTGTTGTCAATGAGAGTTTGCAGTTAATTAAAATAGACGCCTATATGTAATTGAGGGGTCTAGGTACAAAAGGGGATAACCAAAATTTTTTAAATATGTTATTTTGCATTTTATTAAAAAAATTGAATGATTTAATACGTAGCGGTTTTGGAAGCATTAAATTAGTTTACAGTTTTTAAACAATGAAATAACAAAGTCAAACTCGGTGCTGACTCCGGAGGTCCTGAGGTACGAAAGGGCGTATCTACACATTGGGTATTATGTAAAATCAATGTTCGGCTGATAAAGTCTGAAGATATTGAAAGTAAGACAAAACAGCTATTTAGAGGTTATCGATAAAAAGTAGAGAGTTTAGCTGAGGTATTCTACAGAAGGTATTTATTGTACGGTGAAAAACATTTTATTCAAAGGAAAAACGTGTTCACGCTTAAATTATCCAGTTTTGAAATTCTATACCAAAGAACATTATGCCATGAAATGACAAAATCGTGCAAAAACTATATTTTCAAAAAGCCATCCAACGATCACTGCTAGCTTTCCACTGACAGATACCACTTTCGTGTGTTTACAAACCTTACAGTTACCCCTTCCTGCCTTTAAAATACCATAAATTAGAAACACTTTATTATTTTTGACTCGAATTGTCAGGGAAAGCGTATCAGGGATTTCTGAAAAAATCTATTTACGGTTTATTTCTTGAGATTAATATTTCTATATTGTACATAAAAAAATTTCCAAACCTATTTGAGGAAACAAGCAATAGGTAAGTCCCGTGCAGATATTTCCCCACCATTCCCTATTTGAAGTTGGTGTCTGATGAGGCCCCTATTAGAATATCTAGTCTAGAAAAAACTGTTTAGGGCCCCTGCTACAATATCTAGTCTAGAAAAAAGTAGTTAACCCCTATCAGAATCTGTAGTTAGAAAAAGCTGGTTATGGTCCCTATCAGAATATGTAGTCTAGAAAAAACTGATGGGTGCCCTGTCAGGTTGTAGTGAAGAATTCCATGCTTCGTATAGTTATGGCAAACCTAACTATAGCTAATGGGGCCCCGACCAGAGAACCGCTAAAATCTTATATTGCCTTAATTATAAATTGGAGGTTTGTGAATGTTTCTGTATGAAGAAATAATTTTTTTTATTAGTTTTTAAACTAGTTATTCTCGAAAACTTGATTGAGGGCATTAATGAATATTTTATTTAGAGCCAGGCAGATATTTTTCAGTGAAAGTTAAAGAAATTATGTCAAGTACAGGTGGCCAGTGCTTTACCAGAGCAGTACTGGCCCAATTCTGGTCACCAGTACAGATCAAATTTCTAAGTTCCGTCTTTAAAAATTGTAAGTGTTAATACAAAATTAGATGTTCTGTCATTTTGAAAAGTTATAAAGTACTATGCAACGAGAGAAAATGAAATATAACACAAAGAAAAATTTCAGTCGAATTAATTTATTTACCTAAAAATGACTTTATTGATATTACTGTTAATAGTTTTTATATTTTTTATTGAAATAATTTCGTATAATAATAAATATTAAATTAGAAAAAGAGAGTTTAAAATTTGTCGTTTCAAATGTTTAAAGCTGTTGGTTATGAGGTCGGCTTTTTCATCGAGTTTCAACTTGTCGGTTCAGTGCCGTGGTTAGCACTCCCGACTGTTGGGCGATTGATTGAGATATAGATGTGTAGGTTCGATAATCCGTAGCGTTAGAAACTTTATTTGTTGACAATTGATATTTAAAGTCAAAATATACGCAATAAATTATTATTTATTTTTTAAATGCCCTTTTTGTCATATCGTTAAAGTATAGCATTAGTGGGTGTTAAAATTAACCAAAATGTTTCAATGAAATTTCAATTTTTGAAATTATAAATGATATTCGGATCATATGCCGTTTTGATGATGATGAACGGATTAAAGTACTGGCTGCCAGTAGCGTGACAGTACCCTGTAGTAGTCCCGCAAGGGCCCTTCTCTTGAATTGGGTTGCAGGCGTGCTGACCCCGCAAAAACCCTACTAGAAAATCTATTAGGGCCCCCATGTCCTCAGCTTTATGTTCTATATGGGGCTCCAACTAGTTTTACACAGAAGATCTCGACTACAGATAGGGTAAACTAGTCAGAACCCTAAAAGTACCATTTCTACATTTCTGCATGGGGTACAATCTTACTTAATTATAATTGCGAAACGCGTATCCCAAAAAATATTACTCTTTAAATTTCTTAGCTGTATCATTTATCCCGAAAAATAATAACTTTTTACGACTTACATTACAAAAACAAGTTTGAAAAAATAATTATTTAAACAATTGAAAATTAGTGTAGAAACACTTGATAAGTTCTCTTTTAACGAATGATATAAATACATGCCGAAAAAGTTTTTTAAAAGTCGTCGTTCTCATGCATTTCACAAACAATGGCTATTTTCTATTTTTGGAACATTTTCCGGGCACAATGCAAGTGGAATGGTGGGCTCAGAATTAAAAACTATCATATATTCACTAGAAATAGTATATTATTTATATCGAAATTAATGCATTATTATCAGTAAATTAGGACAGCTTACAGATGAGTTTGACCCAACAACTGAACTCAACATTCGATTTACTTATTTATAAAAATATAACAAGTATTTCTTATAATATTATAAATATGTATTTAAAATTTTTTAAAAGCAGTGGTAATGACTAGTTTCTGCTGCTCTAATACCTATAGGCAGTTTATTCTATAATTCATAAACAAATGTTGAAGTTAGCAAACAATTATTTACATTTAATATATATCAGCGTACAAAATTACTGATAAAAAGTTACTGCTTTTATATTACTTTAATCAAGAATTTAATAGACAGATGAATTAATATTTTATGAATTAATAATTTAATAGCAGATGCTACATGAAAAATTGATTAATATTTAAAGTCAAAATACTCGCAAAAAAAGTTTCTCACTTATTTTAAAATAAAATTAAAATATATGGCACACTGATTGGTTATGATCTGGGAAATAAGAGGGCAATAGAAATTAATAACCTTCACTACATCGCAAAACTCGCATTTCACTTCTTAGGGGGTGGCTTTTCGTAGTGAATAGAAGAGTTTTCTGTAGGAAAACATTAAAATTTATCTTGTATTATTTTCGTTCAAAGTATTTTTTTAATAAAGAAATAGATTTTTTATTTGATCTTAATTGCATATGCTCACATCTTTTTTGTATACTTTTAAAAGCGACATTTTCCCCAGTGTTCATTAAATGGGAAAATTTAGGGGCTGTGAGGCACGTATTTTTATTAAACAACATTGCAAAAATTTTTTAGGTACAATTTTTTTGGGCTCCATTAATAGTTTAGGGGAGTGGCATAACAAATATTCCAAAATCGATTTTTATTGACCACCCTAACGAGGAGATTCACAGTGGCCCAGAAATGAATTTTGGCGGATATATACGTCCACAGGTTATATTTAATAACCGATTTGATGAAATGTAAGAAAAGCGATTTTTTACTTTAAAAATTCTTCTGGTTTGATAAATAAAACTTAGAATATACGAAATGGCAAAGTATTTTTTTGTTTAACGAGTTACGTCCGTGAAAAATTTGTACAATATAGTTCGTATATAGTGGACAAGACAGCGTTCATCAGCACTACATTATTTCTATTAAAATCAAAATGAAAGCAATAGACAGGATTGTGAAAATCTGTAATTTTAATAATCAAAAGTCGTAAATAATTCATCTGAATGCATATTTTACCAACATTTTTTTTACAATGCACAGTACTATGAACACAGAAAAATAGTAGTTTTTATTTTGAAACCAAGACTGGGCTTGTTTCAAGCTGTAACATAACGAAGACAAGTTCCGTTAAAAACCTAGACATCTTTAAAACGAAATACTTATATAACTACAAGTTAGGCCTAATATAGCCTTGGAAGTAGTCCGTAGCGATAATAGGGGCTAACATGAAGCCACTGCATGGTTTCAAAACTAGTTGTTAGCTACAGTAGGCTAGCATCCAGCCGCTACATAATCTTAAAATTCACTTTATAAATTGAAAAAAGTGCTAAATATGGCCTAAATAAAGCCTGCATTATAAATGAAAATGAATTCTTTGATCTATATGGGGCGTTATTTTTCAAGTGACCCACTCAAAAAGTCAAAGTTGTTTGATCCAGGTTAAAGTTAGGCAAAGTGTTGTGTTATTGGATAGTAGTTTATTGAGGGAAAATTTTGTCATTCGGATAATAATTGACCGAGGGGGAGGGGTTGAAAGTTTTGGGATTTTCGTGAGTATTGGCTATTTCGGCGATTTTTAACTCTTCGAATAGTGACGACAAAACTTTTGTCTAGTTCAGTTTCGATAGGGGTTCAAAAAATAAATATTTGACCTTCAAACATGAAGGTCCAAAATAAATTTGACGTTTTTTGGAAGTGAGACAGGTTTCTTTCCTTTTTTCTTTGTCTTAAAATAAAGCTTAGGTTTTTTCCTATAATACTATGTAGATTAGACAGCGCGAATAAAAATTTTTAATTTATAAAAATAATCTTTGAGTACTTTGGTACGCTTTTGACGCTGGGTCCCAAGCCCCGCCCATATGCTCGTGTAAATGAGCTTTCGTGACATGAAATTTGTTGATAAATAAAAAATATTTCAATCAGACGCCTGCTTAAAAAATCAACGTATATGTATTTTCGGAAGTCACTTGTTCGACATTTATTCTACCGTATATCTACCGTATAAGACTAGGATTAATCAATCCTTCTATTTTATTATGAAATTGGATTTCAAAACGGTGTCACTTTGTAGGTTAGTTATATGATGTTTTTTTTTATGAAAATTGTCAAAAGTTGAGTATTAGCCACGGCTTTTATTGTAGATTGGATTTCTCAACTTATGAAATTAAATAATTAATTTTTGGATAAAATAGAATTAAAAAACAGTTTTCGAACTTTAGTTACCATACCCACCCTATGATTTTTTTCAACCCATTTTTTTACTGGTTATGACCCCTAAAAAAGGTGAAAATAATCAAAGAAAATGCTTTAATAAATGAATCAATCCTTTAAAGAAGCTAATGAAATTATCATGTCGAGATGAATGTTATGATGTGCATTGACAAATATCATAAGGATGCAGTTAAAGTTCTTGATCAAATCAAAGAGAAGTCTATATCATCCACGAGTGAAATTTGCTCTAAAGTCTTCGAATTAATACTTCTCAAAAGAGAAGAAACGAAAAGTTGCAAATTAGGTAAAAACAACTGTCAAAATAAGAAAAAAAAAACGAAAAGCGGAAAGAAAGGCAGATAGAAGGTCCATACATCAGCATAACAAAATTTTGAGCTTCAATCTTACTTAATCCATACAACTTGTTCTTGGAACCGACCTTGGAACCGATCAATAACTTGACTTTCCAAAATTCAAAGAAAGATTTTCAATTTATCAGTGAAATTAATGCAGAAATTTTAATAATGGCAGTCTCAGCCCTGTAAAATGCAGAAAGCCATCAAATATACTATCATATATTATTAATTTTCGTAAAAACAATAACATTGAAGGCACCACGATTACCCGCGTGGCTTGAAAGCCAGCGTCATGAGCAAACCGGAGTAGGTAGTGAACGCTTCTTTTCATAAATTAAAAATTTGAATCCCACTGTCTAATTTATATAGTCTTATAGGAAAAAACCTAAGCTTTATTTTATGACCAACAAAAAAGCAAAAAAAAACCTGCGTCACTTCCAAAAAAAGTCATTTGTATTTTTACCCTCATTTTTGCAGGTCAAATATTTATTTTAAAAAATGCGTAGGACTGAATGAAAAAAATTTTCCCCTATAAACTACTATCCAATAGCAGAACACTTTGTCTAAGTTTATCTTAGATCGAACAACTTTGACTTTTTGAGTGGGTGACTTGAGAAATAACGCCCCATATATATATATATATATATCCTCCTTTATAGATGTCACATCCTAAATGTGGCTCTGTGGTCCGCCCAGGTACGTATAAGTCTCTCCAGTGCAAAGGTGTCGTATAGCGCTTCTATCGCCGAGCTCACGGTTTTCAGAGATTCGATTAAGTTTTCCTCGCTTCAAATAAACCTTGGCGCATTTGTCTAACCCAAATTCCATTCCTATTTTCTTAGTGTATCGTTCGACAATACCTAGAGCTATATATGTAGTTGCTCTTTATTTTTAGCATAAATCTTAAGACAATTTGAAGCATTATGCTTTGATTAATATTTCATTAGTGAAATTATAAAATTACTTAATTTAAAATTAAAATAATATTTAATTTTATTAATAACCATTGATAAATCTTTGTGGTAGAGAAATAATGTAAGTAATTCATTTTTCTGTTATCCTGGGGAATCATGTCTATGAAAATCAATTCTTCTACATTAGAAATTCCTTCAGTAGTATCAATAATAAATTGCAAGAAACTATGTACGGATGTAAATTATTATTATATAGTAAGCAAATATACTTTAAATAAATGTTCTACTTAACTAAATTTTCGTAGTAATAAGAATAAGAATTGTCAAAGAACATTACATTTAAAGAATTATTAGTTAAAATATTTTTTCCCTTATTTTCTCGTGTACAAATTTTGCTTTAAAAAATTTTATATTTCCGAAACTGTTTCAATTTTAAAAGTAAAATCATTTTAACAATCACAATATAGTGAAAAACAAATTTGCCAAAGAAAGATTACAGTTGAATAATATCTATTTTATTTTTGTTTTTTTTTGTACGTCTTTAATTAAAATGCACCGAATTTCTTTCTTTAATTAGAGATTTTGTCTGTGAAAATAATTTTTTTTTGTTTTATCTTAAATTCCATTAGAAATGATAAAAAATGTTGTACTTAGAAATACTTTTTAAATTATTCTTCAAAGTGCAAGTTACTCTTCAAACATTGTATTGTGACGTAAATTGGTAAAAAATATTGACATTAGCGTCAGACGCAGCTAAGTAATAAATATCACTGATTTAAGTTATTAAACTGACAACAAACTTTTTAAATTAAAGAAATATTGAAAAAAACTGTTTCTTTAATGAAAAACTTTTTTATTTATATTTTATTTTTATTTATTATTTTTTTAAATCAATTTATATACGGAAAACATTTTAATCTATAATCCAGGACCAAGGGGGACATTTGACTGTACCATCAATTTTGACCTGGAGGTCAATTTTCAAAGTCAAACGGAGGTAAGACCATTTTCCTAAACGAGAACCTTCCTAAAAAGAGCGGGAAATTTCACGTAAAAAACGACCTATGGAAAAATGGTTTTTGTGACCTTGGAAAAATAAAAAATTAAGGTCAAATGTCTGAGAAACGACCAGATACCCATTTTCTGAATTGTCTTGCTTTTTCCGGGATAAACCAATGTTCAAGGTACTTCACAAAAGTCGATAAAATGATAAGGTGTACATCACCTCAATCATCATGACCTTCAGGTCAATTTTCAAGGTCACTTGAAGGTCAAGACGATTTTTCGTAGATTGAACTTTGTGCTGGATGAATTTTTTCTGTAGACTTTAGGCACTACACTGCGATCGCTAAGGACGTACATAAGTCCTTTTGAGCTGAATTATGTTAGTTTTGGTCCATAAAAATTTCGCAATAAGGTTGATTACTTACCTACTTAAATCATTGATATGATGCTAATTTTAGGGGAATATCACGTCAATTACGCCGCTGCATCAATACTTCACGCTGAACGGTTTCCAGACAGAAGACATTCTACTAATTTAACAATAAGTACTTCGACTGAATGATCTCGCAATGGGATTCTTGTTCGTGAACACCGACATCATGAGTAACATTTCTAGCAGCTGTTCATTTTGATCCACAAGTGAGTACTTGACAAATTGAAAGAGAGGTAGGTATACCACAAAGTACAGTATCAAGAATTTTAAGATTTCTGAACTATCATGCTTAACACATTACTCTAACGCAAGCCTTAAGGCCCCATCATATTTTAGCGCGTATTAATTTTTGTCAATGGGCTTTGCAAATGGTACAGAATGATCTTAGTTTCTTTCGATATGTACTTTTCTCAGATGAAAGTAAATTCTACAGCGAAGGACAGCTCGATAGACATAACAGTCGATATTTGTCGGACGAATATTCTCACTGGTACAGTCCGATGGATCATCAAAATCGATGGAGTGTTATGGTGTTGTGCGGAATAGTAAATGTCTATTTAATTGAACCCTAAATTTTTGACGGAAACGTTGACAGACACACTTACTTAGCGTTCTTATAGGACCGTTTACCTGGACTATCGGACAACGTTGAATTAGCGACAAGACAAAGAATGTGGCTTCAACAAGATGGTGCTTCGCCAAATTTTGCACTCATCGTACTTGAGTTTTTGAACTCAAATTTCCATGAGTGATGGATTGGATGAAAAGGTCTGTTCGAATGGCCCCGCTGCTCACCAGATCTAACATCATCTGATTTCTTTTTATGGGGTTATATTAAATATGTAGTGTTTGACAGCGGCTCACAACAAGAGAAGATCTGACGGAATGAATTCGGGCAGCTTGCGCAGCCATCTCTCGAGAAACTTTGCTGAAAACTCCGAACAGTTATTTCGTGGCTTATTGTAACACTGGTAGCAATGGTGAGAGGTAAGGGGACTAACGTTAGTCAACCATCCGAAACGTGAGAGGCAAGAGGAACTCACGACAAGGAAGCACCCTAAAGGAACAGAACTTACTCCGTCCACACCGTTGTTTTTGGTTAACGCTAAAAGTAAGGACAAAGTGTTTTTTTTTTGTAACTAGTCACAGAGAAGTGACCTTGTCAAGATAGTCACTTTTATAACTACATAGTCACAGTCTTTCTATCTTATCCAAAATGACTGTTACTGTCTGGGTGTGTTTGGGGCGGTGTTGTGATAACAATCCACAGCCTAAAGTCTACAAAAAATATATATCCGGGCGCCGAGTTCAATCTATAAAAAATCGTCTTGACTTTCAAGTGACCTTGAAAATTGACCTGAAGGTCATGATGGTCAAGGTGATGTACACCTTAACATTTCATCGTATTTTGTGAATCTTCTTGAACAATTGTTTACCCCGAAAAACCAAGACAATTTAGAAAAAGGGCATCTGGTCGTTTTTCAGACATTTGACCTTAACTTTTTATCTTTCGCAAGTCACAAAAACCATTTTACCACAGGTCATTTTTGACGTGAAATTTCCCGCTCTTTTCAAATCCACACTCAAAAATAGGGGTTCTCATTTAAGAAAAGGGTCTTCCCTCAATTTGACCTTGACAATTGACCTCAAGGTCAAAATTGATGGTACAGTCAAATGTCCCCCTCGGTCCTGGTCAACCTTTGTCGGAACCATTAAGAACATTAAGAACCTTGTAAGAATTTGAACCAAATGTGTGGCATAATCACGCGTTTTTTGTTATCAAAACACATAAAGAAATCGTCCAAGTTTTCAGTTTACGAACAACATTTTTTCACGATACAGTCGTATTAAGAATGATGCAACTTACTTTAGTATAGATCTGTTCTTCATTGTCATTTTCAATTCTTATAAATAACAATAGAAATATTTTATTTTGTTCAGAACAAATTTTATATAAAAACAGAAAAAAAACATTCTCAATGGTTACTTAGTTAGTCAACTGTCCATTTTCGATGAGCATATCGCATGAACCACAAACAAATTAAAGAAGAAACTTCTAATTTTCTAAACTTCCTTCGTATTGAAAGTAACAGGTATGTAATCGAAATCGATGGAACTCGTTGAACATGAACTGGTTGAGTGCAAATCGTTCAAGACTTCAAACTCGAGTTGGTTGCGGTGCAAATGTCACGTTTCACAGGACGTCCACAATAGCTCATTAATTTGAACAATCATTGAGGGCACATTGCGGTTACGGGCATGCTCATAGAATCTGCGGTTATACGCGTACACGACTAGGACGCCCTGTTGGTTACAGTTACTTCTCTAATCAGATATAACGAGTACTTATACATAAACGTATCCATCAAAAATCATTAATTTTCCGCTAATCCCTAAGTTGTTTCCCCAATTTACAATAATATTGCCTGTAAATATTTCTGTCAATATTATGAATTTGATTCATTAAATTTTCAAATATAAATGTATACCTGCAAACAAGAAATTGTTGATTTTTGTATCATTACACATTTTTTTGTAAACAAAATTATATCTTGAAAATTTGAGCGAAAATATTTGAGGTTGAAACACACCTTAAAAATGAAATTATCTATGCATTTAATGACAAGTAAAGAGTTCTTTTTCTAAATTTGCGATTTCTACGTCAAAAGTATGCTCTCTGAAGCTTATAGGATATTAAATTCATGGATATTTTCTGGAAAGTTGACGGAAACTTTGTCTGAATTGAGAATTCTTCAAATATAAAATTGAACCTCCGGAAAGCAGAACCGAACGAGCGCGTGGACTAGCACAGCCTAGTAGGAAAGGGAGGGGATAAC
>JAAAKG020140129.1:0-12180 GCA_010014905.2 Druon quercuslanigerum | reverse complement strand
TAATTTAAAACTGCATTAATTTTAAAATACACTTCATGTATTAACGTGTATTAAAATTCATAACATTTTTAACAGTGCAGAAGTGCATACCTTGAAAAGGACTCCGATCTGAGTTTAAATATGTGGGCGAATTAAATATGGGGCATAATATTTCAAGTGTTCCCATCTAAAATGTGTGTTGGAAGTTTTTTTCAGATACGTATATTAAATTTTAAATACTACCAAATTTGAAAGTTCAAATGCACATCTGAAATTTCATTTAACACACATGTGTATTCAATTTTAAATGTGTATTTGAACTTTTAAATTTGGTGGTGTCTTAAATTTAATATAAGTATATGAAAAAGCTTCCAACACATGTGTATTAAACTTAATACAGCAATTTTTAACAGTTTAGAAAAACACAAAGCAAAAAGTCAAAAAAATTTAAAAAAATAAATTAAAACATAATGAGAATATTGCATTATGTATAAAATTTGTATTGATCTGATCTGATCTATTGACTGATCTTCGAATTCCGAAGATTCGTCATCATTTTATTTTTCTGTTGTTTCTACAATTTTTTCTATTTTTAAAGGCGTCTACTCCCCACTAAACCCAGTTGGCTTAAAATAATCTTCTAAAAACCAACCGCAGTTTTCAGACAGAAGTATTACGCATACCGGTCCGTTGCATTAAGCCACATGAAATTGACAAAAATAGTTTTTATGATGCTCCACGTTTACTAGTCTGTCACTGTCCTTTTGATTTTCACGGACAAATAGCATGCGCACTTTCTTTCATTCGATAGGCGAGGTATGCGCAATTGCAATGCTGCATCCTCTTCTATCCCACGGGCTAGTTCACTCGGACCACTCTGTCGCACATCTTCATTCGTACCAATATTTCGCGCTTTAAAACTCGGCAACCGGAATTCAAATCAGATTTCCGCAGAAAACTTTATATTGTCGTGTTCGCAAAAAATTATTATCTGGATTTTGATATAAAGTTTATAGAATAAACAGTTTGGTGCAAAATACTAGTATCGACTTACCTGTTAATATCTGCCAACCCAATAGTTATGATTAGAAAAAATAGACAATCCAACGCATGCATTTTCTATAATCTTCATAATATCGATTAGCATATAGTTTTTTTCGGTCGTTTTATATTCGGATCTTAGATTAATAGTGAATAACCAGACAATGAAGGCTAGAAATGGGCGGTACATAGTTAATATTCTGACTATAAAGGCAAGGCCATTGTACGTCTCGACCTTTCATTGTAGGTCTTCTTCAAAGGTAAATACTAGGGGTGTTAGTTGAAGTTTGCTGGTTTTTTCAATTAAGAAAACACTTAATCCTCAAGCGAATCTCAAAATTTTCTTATTCAAAGTATTGACCATTGGATTCTACACATTTTGCCCATCTTTCAAGCCAATCATGGATACCATTCCAAAAAATATTTTTCTCTTTCGAGGCAAACAATTCGACGAGCCATTTTTCGACTTCTTCGAAATTGGCGAAGCGCTGCTCTGCAAGTGAGTGTCTGGAGAGTACGGCAAGTGCGATAATATTTCCCAATTTAATGCTTTTAATGTGTTCTTCACCACTTTAGCGGTATGAGACAGTGCATTCTTATGTTGTAGGATAACTTTGCCATGTCGTCGGCCCCATTCCGGCCGTTTTTCGATCAACTCTTGATTCAAATTGATAATTTGTTGTCGGTAGCGATCCGTATTCACCGTCTCACCAGGCTTGAATAACTCGAAATACACCACACAACACTGGTCCCACCAAACAAAGAGCATTGTCTTACGGACAAAGCGATTTAGCCTTGGAGTCGATGGGCCGACCTCACCAGGTGAAAGCCATGATTTTTTCCGCTTCGGGTTCTTGAAATAAATCCATTTTTCTTCCCCTGTGACAATTCGATGCAGAAAAGATTTCCTTTCGAACCGTTCAAGCAGCATTTCACAAATGGTTTTTCGATTTTCCATTTGTCTATCGTTCAGTTGGTGTGGTGCCCATTTTTCATACTTTTGGATTTTTTCGCATGGCTTTTAAACGTTGGCAAATTGCTCCTTGGGTCACATTTAGTATTTGTGCCAATTTTTGTTGCGATTGGGTTTGTTCTTCATTCAATGACGCCTGCTATTCCTCTTCTTCAAACTTTTTCCCAGCACCAGGATGTTCACTGTCTGTTAAATCGAAATCTCCACTTTTAAATTGACGAAACCATGTCTCACATGTTCTAATCACTGGAGCATGTTCACCATAAGTTTCTACCAGCAATCGATGAGCTTCAACTGCTTTTTTCTTTTAATGAAATAAGAAAAGATATTTACTGAGGTAAACAACTATGATGCTATTATTTTGGTAGAATGGAATTGTGTATTTTTGAAAGTTATTGTCCATGGAAAAATATGACATAGATGCCAAATCATAGAAATGTATACATATCTCTAGCGACATCTATGAGTTAAACCGACAAACTTCAACTAACACCCCTGGTATACCCGAAGTCAAATGTAATTAAAAGTTATAAACTGCAACAAAAATTCAGAATTTATAGTTAATACATATGTAAAAAATTTGTTTAACTTTAGTAATATTGAGGCATCCACAAAAACGTTTTAATTCGTCGCTATTCCTTATGAAACATAATTTTGGGGTAAATCAAAAAATTTTGTTTTTTATAACAATCTTTGAAAAAAAAATTCTTCATTTGAGAAAAAACGATAGAATTCATTAAAACAAACATTACTCAATTTATATTTTTAAGTTAAGAATCAAAATAGTGATCAAATTGCCACACATGATGTGACAAACCAGTATTTTGATTTCATAATTCACAAAGGCGTTTGTGTTTATTAAAATGCTAGTAATACCTTGTCAATATATATCCAGTGAAGGCAAGACATGCGCACAATATTGTCTTTATATAGCCAAGAAGGCAAGGCATGTACAGTACTGAGTCAATATCCAGCCAATGAAGGCAAGAAAAGCAGGATATTTTTAATTTCAAGCCAATAAACACAAAAAATGAGCAAGATCTTCATTACATGTCCATAAATAAGTTAATAACAGGCGAATGAACGCAAGACATGGCTGAATATTGTCAGTATCTAGTTAATAAAGGCAAGGCATGTTCAGGACTAAGTTAATGTCGGGCAAATGAAGGCAAGACGTGGGCAGGATGTTGTCAATATTTATCCAGTGAAGGTAAGAAATGCGCAGGATATTGTCAATATATAGCCAATAAGGCAAAGCATGTACAGTACTGAATCAATGTCTGGCCAATGAAGGCAAGACATGAGCAGGATATTGTCAATATATAGCCAATAAGGCAAAGCATGTACAGTACTGAGTCAATGTCCGGCCAATGAAGGCAAGACATGAGCAGGATATTCTCAATATCAAGCCAATAAAAATAAAAAATGAGCAGGATTTTTTTATCTAGCTAATGAAGCCCAGACTTGTGCAGGATTTAATGAATGTCAAGTCAATTATGGCAAAAATGAGCAGAACGTTGTCAGCTAGCTAATGAAGCCAAAACATTTGCAGGTTTTAGTCAATGTGCAAATGCAGGCAGGGCATAAGCAAGATGTTGTCAATATCTAGGCAATGAAGGAAAGGAATGAGCAGGTTGTTGTCAATATCTAGCCTATGAAGTGAAGACATGTGCAGAATTAGCCAATACCGGCCAATGTAGAGGGAGAAGGGGAGGGCGTGCAAATGAGGGCAGTAAACTGTAACTGCAGTAGAAAAAGCAGATATAACATCAGAACTGGTTTGGTAATGCAGAAATGCATTGAATGCAGTGTTACTAGAATGAGAATTGCGTTTGTACTCTGAAAGTATCCTCAATATCCTAAAATTTTACTTTTGATGGGAGCGTCTCAGCGGCGACACATACTATCCAACTTTGGCGCCAAATTTAAATTATTAAATTTAAAAAAGCCTTATTTTTATTATTAATTTACTATTCAAGCAGTTAATTATTTCAAATAATATTAATAACACAGGCTAACAAAATTTGTAGCAAAGCCGATATTTAATCGAACCATTTAATACACGAAATCGGTTACACAACGCGTACCGCAGTGGGACCCCGGGGCCGTTTCGAAGGCTAATGGACTTCTCTTTCTCTCTCGACATGTTAAAAAAAAGAGGACCGTTCCATTTTAGACTTTAAACACGGTCCCGGAGTCCCACTGCGCAACTATGAACTAGAACCACAAGAGTGAATGAGGCAGCAATTTTCTCCATCTCCTCCAATCTCGTTAAAACAAGTACGGTGCACGCTTTTGATTTTTAATCAGCTGTGGAAAGGTCTTAACGGCATCGGCCAACCGCATCTTAGAAACACAAATTCAGCACTTGTACTCAAATGTGCTTGAAAAAAAGAGTACAATCTAAAGTGTACTCAAATTGTGATTTTTGTACTTACGTACTCAAATTTCACGAAATGTACTTTTTGAGTACAATGTACTCAAAACGGAAACACTGATTGAACTAACTCGCAGAAAAAAACAAAGTGAAAACTTATATGGGTCCCTGGTTATACTGGGATCAAGGGCAACGAGAAAGCGGACCAGATGGCAAGATGCGGTGCATCTAGCTTCTTGAAGCATCGCTCTGACCATCAAAAGCTGGACCTGCACAAAGCACGGAAAATACTGGGAGCAAATTCAGAGCTGCCGACAGGCAAAGTTCATCCTGGGCTATACATACAGAATGGACAGAGCTAGGGATATCCTAGGATTGCCAAAGAAAGACCTAAGGACAGTGGTTCAGATGCTCGCTGGGCATAACTACTTAAACTACCATATGCACTATAGCCAAGATCTCCGTTCTGCCGCACGTGGTGGGTATATAAGAGACGAAAGATAGAGTGAGAGGAGTGGAGGGAATTTCTAAGGGTTTAAGTTTGGATAGGGGGTTGAGGCAAGGTATTCCGTTCAGCCCAACGCTTTTTGAAATTTTAATAGCGGATATGGAAAGTAAACGAGCGGCCAGAGTTGTAGGAGGAGTTATAGTAGGATGGGTTAGGATATGATCACTTGCGTATGCAAGTGAAATGGTGCTGAAAGCAAAGAGCGCGGAGCCCTTAAAGGGGATAATGGAGAGGTTGAGAAGATACCTGAATAAAATTAGGCTATAGCTGAATGCGGAAAAGTTCAAGGTATCGGTGCAGAAGGTGAAGAAAATTGTGTACCTGAGCTTCCAGTTTCAGAGAAATGAGGGATCAGATAGTCATATTAAAGAGAGAAAGAGAAGGGCAAATATAGTGATGAGACAGGTATGGGGGCTAGGAAAGAAGTTGTTGACTGATGATCTTGAAAGGAGAATGAAATTGCTCGAGTCGCTCGTCTTGTGTATCCTGCTTTATGAAATGGAGGTATGGGAAGAGAAGAAAAGAGGTGAGGTTAAACAGGAGGCAATATAAGTAATATTAGGTAATATGAGGTAAATATGAGGAGACATTTTTGGAAAAGGGGGGAAGTATGCTAGTTAGAGAAAGTTGGTAGGAGAAAGAGGAAATGTATTTTAGAACGAATGGATTGCAGATTAATGAAGTGAGAAGTAGCTGGAGGAGAGAACAAGGAGTCAAGGTTTAACAGGAGATCTGTCTGGATTATGCCAAGCGAGAGAGCGCAATATTTGTTTGAGAAAAATTTAGAGAAAGAAAGTCTGTAGCGGACAGCGAGGATGAGATGTGGTAAATGGAGGGTTTTAATATCTTCTTGCTTTTCAGAGAAAAGCGGATGTATACATTTTTCGGGAAAAGGGATGCAAAAACTGGAGCAACGGTTGAAAGAATGTAAGGAGGTGAAAAGCAGGGACATAAGTATGGTAGTATTGTTGCATGATAGGAGGAACAAAAAGGAAGTGTCATGGGTAAAGTTGGTAGTGGGTAAGATGGAGAACAAGATAAGGAAGGAGAAAGATAAATGAAAAAGGAAAGGTTGTAAAGAGGAGAGGAAAGAAGTGTTAGCAGACTGTAAATATTTTAAAGAGTTTTGAGGCAAAGCGAGACAGTGGGGTCTGACGACTTAAAACGTCACGTAAGTAGGAACGCAGTTTCGTTTATGAACCAGGTGGCTTTTTGTAATAAAAAAAATTATGATTAACTGCAAATGGGATACAAAGAGGAAGTGTTCTAATTATTTCCTCATTAGAATTAACACGCTAAGATGAAAATTGGCGGCGTAGGGAGGCTGACAGGAAAAGCGGCGAGCATTCTCAATAGTAAACGTATGTAGCTCGTTGAGTTAGGCCTTTTTGATTTCACAGTATCCCACAACTAAGGCCCTGGCTAAACTTTTGTGGCTTATAACTGAAACAATTTTCATATAAGGAAAGTGTACTTTTGAATACAAACGTGTTTTAGTACAAGAATGCCTTTCCCAAAATTTCAATTTTTATTTTAAAAATCCATAAATATGACAGTTTTTTGATGTCCTGGGCCCACCACTTAGGCCAACGGCGAGTTTTCGCACGAGGAGTGAGTAATTTTTTGATATTTCTATTTCCAATATTGTATAATATGCATAATTATTGATAACTGAAATATACGAAACAGCAATTATTATGATTAACTTGTCGAATGTTTGCAGGAATAAAAAGAAAAAAACTTAGTTAACTTTAATTTTAGGAATATTGTCTAACTATTAGCTATTTTTTATTATTTATTTTATTATTATTTCATTATTTATTATTATTAGCCGACGATGACCATACCCAGACCTTTTAAGTTTCTCAATTTCCTTCTAATTCTCTTTGGATTAAGTCGCTTAGGAAAATAGCAATATCAGGATTGAGAATCTTAGTTTGCATTTTAATTAATTCCATACAATCTTTTTAATATTTAATTTTATTAAACTTTTCCTTATATATTTTGTGCTTGGGATTCATCATATAAAAGATAACTAAATACGCAATAATCACAATTCAAATTTAATATTTATAAAGAGTTTATTGAAGGAAAATAATTTTTTTCTCGAATTTTAAATGGAAACTATTTCTTTGATTTCTCCTCGTGTAGTGAAATGCAATCTGATTTTATTTAAAGAATGCTGTTGAATTATGTAAATTGTAGCTATATTGTTACTAGTTTGCCTGTTTTTTTTTACTTAATCAATGTTTTAAAAATATTTACGCAAAGGAATATGGATTATAAATTGCATATGACTATTGGGAAGGTATTTGAGTCTTTACAAAAAAAACAATCAATAACGAAAAAGATTCATGGCTATTTTTATTGCTCAGAAGAAGAAAGTAAATTCTTGTTTAAATTAAAACTGCAGAAAATGAGCATTTTAACCATTTTCATTGTAAATCGGCGTCACTACTTGTGATGAGGGAAGTATATGTTTCCAAGCAACGATTTAATCGGTTCTTGCTCAACTCTATATAACAGCTTTTTTAATTATATTTCTATAAATAAAAATATATAAAAGTTTAAAAATTCCGTATACCTTCATTTTGAGCATTATTATTATTTGTTAGGGACAGGTTTTGTGTATACTTATCCAAGCAGGCCATGGTTTTGTATACAGTTCTATTTCAAATTAGACAGGAAGGTATACTTCAACTCATTAAAATCTCATGACGATGAAATGTGTTCTTTTTTGGGAAAAATTAGTTTACACATATTACGCTTTCCGAATACAAATTTTCTTTTATTTTATAAGTCCTGAAAATTGCAAGCTTTTGTTCCAACAAAAATCAATTAAAATATTTCCTCCTTCTTTCTTTAAATGTGTTTAGTATATTAAAGTTCTTAATTTTTCTTAAATCTGTACTTCTGTAGGAAATACATGCTGCGAGTTTAATGAGGGCCAAACCATTTATGTAGGCTGGAGAATGCGTTTATTCAAAAAATTGAATCTTCGAACTGTTAAAAGAAAAAACATATACTTACAGATTTTTTGTTGAATTGTTGTTTTGACCGATTCCATTTCAAATAATGCAGAGAGTTGTAATTTCGTGTAACAGAATAAATTTACCTTTAAACATATCATTTTACGATGAAAATAAAGGGAGATATATTTCATAGTTTGAACGGGAAAAATTAATATTTTAGTAATTACGAGCTGTTATAGTTAAACTTTCAATTCCAATTGTCAAAATCTGCCGAACATTTGAACATTTTTTAATGCTATATTTTTCTACTCTTTACTCATATTTGGATATATATTTACTTAAATCATGGGACAATACTTCATCTGTAGCATAATCGAAAAAAAATAGACTAGATGGACTGATGGACTGAAACTGTATAGAAAGTGTAAAAGTCTTTTTTTAAGCATTTCAATTCTAAATAAATTTGTACTATTCACATTTCCCTTCTTTCTTAGTAGTTTACGCAAATATTCTGATTTGCGAAAAAATTTGGTTTGCTGAAAAATGATGTCAGAAATATCTTATAAAAAAAGAAAAATTTTATGATGTGAGTTACTTGAGAAAATGCCGTTTCAATGTGGGCATAAAAATAGATACCATTTTGCTATTTTCAAAAATTGTTATATTTTCTTCGGATCACTCGATAGATCAAAGATTCCTTGACCATTTACAAAAGCTAATGTCCAAATAAGTGTAATCAGTACAAAAATAATATGTATTTCGCATAAAAATAAGTCATATTCCGACAGATTTTGGTAATTAGAAGATTAACTTCAATAGCTCGTAATTCGTCAGATAAAGTTTTTTCGGCTAAGCCATGAAATACGTAACCCTTTTTTACTGTAAAATGGTACACTTATAGTTTAATTTATTCGGACACTCTTACATGGATCCCTCTGCATGATTTAAAATGGAATGGGTGTTATGGAAACCCCCATTTTCACACTTTAGCTAAAATTACAAAAAAAATGTAACTTATGTGAAAGAGTAATTTTGTTAACATTTTTTGCACCTGTTGTTGCTTAGGGACCGTGCTTAAATTATGTAACAGCTCAAGGGGAAGGGAGGGTGAGAGATTTTGTTACAGATTGTTACGAAAGGGGGGGCGAACATTCATGTACTTACATTAATTGGACAGAAATTTATTATGAATTTAACTTTATGCTGCAAAGAAACCTGTTGAGTGAAAAATGAATTTTATTGTTCAGTAAAAACTTTATTGTTCAGTAAAAAGTGACGAACTGAAAAATACTGTTACAAAAGTGTGGGAATTCCTATAAATTTTAATAACTGTCAAGCAAAATAAATTTTTAATTTTTCAATTTTAATTTATAATTGTCTTATTCTGTTTATATCATATTCTGGGTCAAAAATATTGAAAGTTTAAGATTTTGGTGTTTAGTTATTATTAATGGTCAGAGAAAACTATTCAACGGGTTTTTTGTTGAAAATTCAACTATTTTTAGAAAATTAACTTGTTCAAAATTCACATTTTGGTGTTGCAAAGTGAACTAAACTCGCTTTTCTACAGTTTTTTTTTCATTAATAAATTCATATATTTTAGTAGAAACTGCATCTTGCTTATATAGAAATGAAACTGTTTGGTTGAATATTCAAAAGTTTTGTTAAAAAATCATCCGTTTTATTGAAAAATTCAACTGTTTTGTTGAAAATTCAAGTATCTGCGTAGGAAATTTACTTCTTAAAAACTCATACTTTGATGTTGAAAAGTGAAATAAAAATCTATTTTGAAAAAAATTCAACAATTTTTTTGAAAATTTGTGTTTTTATTTCAAAAATGCATCTATTTTAGTAGAAACTGCATCTTTCTTCGGTAAAAATGCAACTGTTTTGTTAAAAATTCAAATTTTGGTTAAAGAGTCATCCTTTCCGGTTTAAAATTCAACTTTTTTTTTAAATTGACGTGTTTAAAAATCACATTTTTGGTATTGAAAAGTGTACTGAAATCTTTTTTAAGTAACATTTCAACTTCATTTCAAATTTGTCTTTGTGATTTAAAAATTCATCTGTTTTAAAAGAAATTTCATTTGTCTTTGATAAACATGAAACTTCTTAGTTCAAAAGTCAACTATTTAATTTAAAAAATACTTCATGTTTTACATTCATATGTTGGTACTGAAAAGTTAAAATAATATATTTTTTGGATAAAAATTTAACAATTTTTTTTTAATTTGTGTTATTCTTTCAAAGATTCATCTATTTTAGTAGAAACTGCAACTTTTTTAAATAAAAATGCAACGGATAGGTTAAAAATTCAAACATTTGGATAAAAAGTCCTCCTCTTCGGTTGCAAATTCAACTATTTTTTAAAATTTACTTATTTAAAATTCATATTAGGGCGTTGAAAAGTCAACTCGAATCTTACTTAGGTAAAAATTCAAGTTTTTTAAAATTTGTATTTTTTTACTTAAAAATTAATTTGTTATAGTAGAAATTTCATTTTTCTGGGATGAAAATGCAACTCTTTATTTAAAGATTCAACAATTCTGTTCAGAAGTCATCCCTTTTGGATGAAAATTCGTATTTTCGGGTTGAAAATTTAAGTATATTTATAGGAAATTTACTTTTGGTTTAAAGCTCATATTTCAATGTTTAAAAGTGAAACTAAAAACTTCTCTGTATGCAAATTCAAACACATTTTTTTTAATTTGTCTTTTCCTCTGTTGGAGGATTCAACTATTTTCTTTGAACCACTTTGTTAAGAAATAATTTTTTGTCGAAGATTCATATTTTTAGTTTAAAATTCATCTGTTTGGTTTAAAATTAAACTATTTTGTTGTAAATTATTTTTTATCGCTAAAAATTCGTCTTTATCGTTTACAAATTAATTTAAACAAATGACTTTTAATTTTTTTTTGCTTGAAATATTAACTTTTAAATTTTTTATTGAGAATTCATCTTTTTAGGTTAAAAATGTAATTATTGGTCGAAAATTTTTTTATTTGATTGAAAATTCAAATATTTTGTTAAAAGGCCATCTTTTATGGTAAAAAGTAATTTTTTGTCTAAAATAAATAAGAAAATTTGCAAAATTTTATTTTGTATCCGAAATATTGTTTTATTCAGTTTGCAAAAGATCAGGTGTTAAAAATGTTACAAGATTAAAATGCTGGTGAAGCTTTATTTAAACACAAAAAATTTTCATATTCTCAAATATATAAATATTCTCCAAATTTCTCAAATCCCGTATCTTATTGTTTTTTGAGAAACTATAAATTACTTACAGTAAGAGCCGGGGGGGGGGAAAAATATTTTGTTACGGTTCGTTACTGGGGGGAGGGAGGATCTTAGATAGGGCCTATAATCCGTTACGAAATTTAAGTACGGCCCCTTATAAGAAAAATGCGAAAATGTAATTTTCAAATGTAATTTTGAATCACGATATACCTCATCAGAATATGGAAAGACAAGTTTAATATACAGATTTCAAATACTTATAACTTTTGAGAAACAATATTTGTTTCAAATCGGACGAGTATTTGTGAGCTTATGTCCTCTATAAAACGAGATATTTCGTCGCCAGGAAATTCAGTTACTTAAAATATATCTGGCTGTCTGATTTAAATCTGATCTTGTTTATATTTAATTTAAAAAATTCATTAAACTTCCTTTTAAGGTCATAAACTCATTTTAGTTTAAGCAGTACGATAGCAATATATGGTTATTAGGCCAGAAACAATTGAAATAAATATTTTTCTTTCATAAATTAAAAATGAAAACTGTAAAAATGTTTTTCAAAATTATTAGATTTTAATTTGTGTTGCTAAACTAATGCTGAGCGGCTCTAAACCTTCTACAGGTTTGAAAAAATACTTGCTTCAACAAATTATGTTGGTTTAAACAATTAAATGGCTTGCGAAAATAAAAATAGTTTTAAAAAATGAAAATCAGTTAAAAATTAGGCAATTATTCTGCAGAAAGTAGCATAGGATACCAATTTGAGAAAAAAGTGGAGATGTCGGGATCAAATTAAAAAAATTTGAAAATAAACAAAAATTGATTGTTTAAATAATTACGTAATGTTTTATGTAATCATTAATACTTCTAATTGTAATTATTCTGCAAAAAGTAGTATAGGATACCAACTTGAGAAAAGAGTAGAGATCTTTGGCTCAAATTCTAAAAAATTTGAAAACAGACAGTAATTAATTGTTTGAAGAATTACATAATGCTTTTTAAAAATTTAACAATTTAAACTATGACCAACTATTAGATTTCATTCAGAAAATACGCTTATTTTTTATATTTTATGCGAATAAAAAAGTGTTTT
>JAAAKG020140128.1:0-12181 GCA_010014905.2 Druon quercuslanigerum | reverse complement strand
AACAAATTATTTATTGAAAATTTAATCAATTATTTCCTCGCTCTGAATGAAATGTAGACAAAAAGTTGAATATTTCAGAAAAAATCTGCATTTTTCTAACATTATTTAAAGAGATCATTTAAAATAATAATCATAAATTATTTAAACAATTTGATTTTATTAACGTAAATTAATAAAAATTAATAAATAATAAAACTAATAAAAAGTTGAATATTTCTGAAAAAAATCTGCATTTTTCTAACTTTATTCAAAAAGATAATTTAAAGTAATAATTATAAATTACTTAAACAATTTTATTTGTTAACTTAAGGTAATTATTGACTTAATTTAAGTAAAACGTTGACAAAAAGTGGAAAATTTTAGAAAAAACTGCAACTTTCAAGCCTTATTCTAAATTTATACAATTATAAATAATAATAAATTGTTTAAAAAAATATTTTTGCTAAATTAAGTTGACTATTGCCTGGCTCTAAATGAAAATTGGACAAAAATGGAATATTTCAGAAAAAGTCTGCATTTTTCTAATCTTATTGAAAGAGATCATTTTAAATAATAATTAGAAATAAGTTAAACAATTATTTTTGTTAATTTAAGTTCATTATTGACTGAATTTAATTAAAACGTGGACAAAAAGTGGAAAATTGTAGAAAAACTGCAATTTTCAAGCCTTATTCTAAGATAATATAATAATTATAATTAATAGTAATTTTTTTAAACAATTATTTATGTTAAATTTAATTGATTATTGCCTTGCTATGACTGAAAATTTAAAAAATATATGTAAAAAGTCGAAAAATCTGTAACTTTCTAACTCTATTCTAAGAGAAGATTGCTAAAAACAATAATAAGTTGTTTTAACATCGAATTATCAGTATAAAGTAGTATTTGATCTTTTTGAAACTGTTTGTATCAAAAAAAAAATACTGCAAAAATTATAATTAGCATCAAAAATTGCAAAACGCAATCTTACACTTATGGTTTTTTTAAGACATACATTAAAAATTAAATATTCAATTGTATTCTATAGCTAATTATTCAAGAGAAAAAAATTTTCAAAGTATTTTCGGACCACCCGACTGGATACTCAAATATGGGATTTGAATAATTGCGCCAAAAAATTTTGTTGGTCTTAGAGGTTGGCAGCAGTGGACCACTTGAGCGGCAGTGCCATGTTTGTTTACAACAAGCTCGCCGGTCGCACCGTGACCGTTAGAAAAACAATCCAGTATTTTAAAAGAAAATTGTCCTCGTTTCAAACTATCGGCAAGGAAAATTTTTTATATTTTCTTAAATTCGTTTTTGTCTAGTCTTCGTGAAATGTCGTGAGTTGTGACAAGTGATATTATCGCATCAAGAATAGTAAAATTCGTACTTGCAGTAGCACCGCCGGCCATGTTTATTGGAATTTGTGATAATGGTCGGGCGTGGAGTGCAGTCATTTTAAAATATTAAAATATTCTTCTTTTTAGACTCGTTGTTTTTACCACTGAGCGGGAAATTCTTTGAGATATTCGAGTAAATTCGTGGACTTCAGTGAATAAACTCTGGCAATGGATTTCCTGCCTAGGCTCAATATGTTAATTGCGGAAAGAAAGGTTTGTTTTTTTAAAATGTAAAATAAGAGATAGTTTGGCCTCGAAATAAAATTTTGGTTATATCTTGACATTTATCGAACGATTTTTACGGAGGTTATATTGTGGTTGTACTTAAGTATGAATATGCAGTCAAAGTTCAAAAAGCTATATTGCTTCATAACCTTATTTGGAAAATCTTTGCAATGAAGCCGTTTTGTTGAAAATTAATAAATTTGGTTGAAATTTCGTATTTTGTATAGAAGAATAATTTTTTTTATTAAAAATTGAACCACGTGGTTGAAAATTTGTCCTTTTTAGTTTAAAATTTAATTATTTGTTTGAAAGTCGAACTAGTTTGTTAAAAATTTATATTTTGTTAGTTGAAAATTCATCTCTTCTATTGAAAATATAACTATTTTCTTAAAATTCTCATATTTTTTGGATGAGAATTTTGTTTAATAAGAATGTAGCTATTCCATTTTTTATTAAAAATTGATCTTTTCTCGTAAAAAATGCATGTATTTGATTAAAAATTCGTCTTTTTGGTTGAAAGTTAATCTTTTTGCTGGAAAATTCATCTTTTTCGTTCAAAATGCAACTGTTTAGTTCTTAATTAATCTGGTTCGGTTTACGATTGAACAATTTGGCAAAAAATTAAACTATTCTGTTGAAAATAAACTTTTTGGTTAAAAAATTATATTTTTAGCTTTAAAATTCAACAGATTTGTTTAAAATTGATGTATCTTGTCAACAATTCGAGTTTTTTCGGCAGAAAATTAATCTTTTTGCTGGAAAATGCATCTTTTTGGTTAAAAATTTAACGATTTAGTTAAGTTTACCTCTTTTAGTTAACAATACAAGTACTTGGTTGAAACTGGAACTACTTTGTAAAAAATTCATCTCTATTAAAAAAAGAAACTATTCCATTTTTAGAAAATCAATTTTCTTGGTTAAAACTAATTTTTTAAAATTAAAAATGCAACTGTTTAATTGCAAATTAACATAGCTTGGCGTTTCGTTAAAAATTATACTTTTTTGCTTGAATTTAACTGTTGTTTAATTTCAATTTTAATGTTTTTTGTTCAGCATTCTACTACGTGTTCGAAATTTGAACTACTTCTTTAAAAATTCACTCTTTTTTGATTGAGGCTTCGTGATTTAGGTTAAATATTCTTATTTTTGTTTAAAAATTTAAATATTGAAACTATTTTTATAGAAATTAACCATTTCGAAGAAAATTTTCACTTTTTCGTACAAAATTAACTCCTTTGTTTAAAAATTACATTTTAGGGTGGAAAATTAAACTGTTTTGTAGATAATTTGCCTTTCTCTCCCTAAAATTTAAAATTTTTTATATTTTAACTTTTTGGTTGGAAATTAATGTTTCTGTTGAAAAAATCCATCTTTTTTCTTTAAAATTTAACACAATACCTGAATTTTTAACAAAATAGTTGGATATTCAACCAAGTAAATGAATTTTCTATAAAAAAGAAGACTTTTTAACAAATAACATAAATTTCAATTTAAATTTTAAATTATATTGTATTATTATATTATTATATTATTATATTATTGTATTATTATAATATTATATTATTATATTATTATATTATTATATTATTATATTAATTAAATTTCAATTTGATTAAATTCTAGTTTATATTCTTTTCGTTTCTAAAATTTGTCTAATTTTTTCAACCAAAAATCGAGCAGTTACATTTTCATTTAAACAAAAAAATATTTTACTTTTAAATAGAAAAATATAAGGATTTCACTAAAAAAAAAACGATTTTGCAAAAAAATATTGGAATCCTCAATTAAAAAAGATTATTTTGATTTATTTTAACTAAAACAATATCTGCCAAAAAAACACGAATTTTCAACAAAATACATTAATTTTCAACCAATTAGTTAAATTGTCTACCAAATTGTTGAATTTTCAAGCTAAAAAGACGAACTTCTTGTAAAAAAGTTTAATTTTCAGCAAAAAGGTTATTTGTAATCAAGCAGTTTAATTATCAACAAAATAGTTAAATTTTCAGTGAAAAAATTATTTTTAAACAAAAAAGAGAACACACATTTTTAACTAAAATGATGAATATTTAATAAAGATAATTAAATTGCAAGAAAGTAGGCCAACTTTCAATTCAAGAGTTGAATTTGTTAATTAAAAAGATGAGTTTTTAACAGAAAATGTAATAGTGAATATTTCAACAAAATAAATGTTTAATTTAAAGTAAAAAACAGTTTTTTGACAAAAAAGACGAAATTTAAAAAAAATACATAGTTTTTTAATCAGATAGTTCAATTTTCAATTAAAACATTATTTTTTAACAAAAAAGAGAACACACATTTTTAACTAAAATGATAAATCTTTACAAAGAAAATAAAATTGCAAGAAAGTAGCTCAACATTCAATTCGTGAGTTGAATTATTTAATTAAAAAGATGAACTTTTAACAGAAAAGGTAATAGTGGATATTTCAACAAAATAAATGTTTAATTTAAAGTAAAAAACAGTTTTTTGACAAAAAAGACGAAATTTAAAAAAAATACATAGTTTTTTAATCAGATAGTTCAATTTTCAATTAAAACATTATTTTTTAACAAAAAAGAGAACACACATTTTTAACTAAAATGATAAATCTTTACAAAGAAAATAAAATTGCAAGAAAGTAGCTCAACATTCAATTCGTGAGTTGAATTATTTAATTAAAAAGATGAACTTTTAACAGAAAAGGTAATAGTGGATATTTCAACAAAATAAATGTTTAATTTAAAGTAAAAAACAGTTTTTTGACAAAAAAAAGACGAAATTTAAAAAAAAATTCATAGTTTTTTAATCAGATGTTTAAATTTTAAATCAAAACAGTATTTTTTAATAAAAAAAGAGAACACACATTTTTAACTAAAATGATAAATCTTTAATAAAGAAAATAAAATTGCAAGAAAGTAGCTCAACATTCAATTCATGAGTTGAATTATTTAATTAAAAAGATAAATTTTTAACAGAAAAGGTAATAGTGGATATTTCAACAAAGTAAAAGTTTAATTTGAAACAAAAAACATATTTTCTGACAAAAAGGTGAAATTTCAAAAAAATATATAATTTTTCAATCAGATAATTAAATTTTCACCAAATTATTGAATTTTCATCAAAAAAGTAAATTTTAAACCAATCAATTGCATTTTTAACATCGTACTTCCATTTTAAGTTGAATTAATTAATTTATAATACAAAAAAACTTGAATTTCCACCTAAAATAATAAATTTCCAATAAAAAATAAATATTTAAGAAAGTAGATAAACTTCAACTCAGGGGTTGAAGTTTCAACCCCTAGGTTTTATAACAAAGATGAGTTTTTACCAAAATACTTAAGTCCTCGACTAAAATAGATCAATTTTCAAGCAAAGAATTAAATTTTCTATCAATTTGTTAAAGTTTTAATTTTTATAATTAATTTTAAATCAAAAAAAGGAACGAGAATCCTGAATTAAAACAGATTTATTTGCAATCAAACAGCTACATTTTTTACAGCAACAAAAAAGGGATTTTCTACAAAAAATTACAAATTAACAACAACATAAATGTTCAATTAAATAGTTGAATTTTCAAGCCAAAAACAAGATTTTTTTAAAGACAGATAAATTTCCATAAAAAACTTTATTTTCAACGAAGAAATCTTGAAACGACCAAACTTTCACCTTTCTCGTGATCTGTATTTTTTATTTTTTTTTTATTTGCTGTCTTCTTCGCCTTTTTTGTATCATCACAACAATGCCTGTGTCACGTGACGTGTGAACCAGTCGAGCCCCCCAGAGTGAGGGTCACCAATCTTAAATCGATTCCAATCGCTTCCTGCGACGTAATGCGGGATAATTAATGACATGGAGTTTCTGATTTTTAAAAAGGTGTGGAATGCTTTTGTCGAATCAAGAAAACTGATTGAAAATTGTATGGGAAAATTGACAGTGTTTGATAAATAGTTTTTTCAATTTGGTACGAATGAAGTGAAGCTAATAGCAAGAAATAAGATCTACTGATTAGAAGGTTTCAAAAGCAAGCGCGCGTTAACGGCTCTCTATTTTTATTTGCTAAACGACCTTCACCCCATTCGTTTACGAGAAGAAAAGTATTTTATATCAAAGTTAATACGTTAAAAAATATATCGTGGTTGGCAGGTATAAAGAGGTAAGTCGAAACTAGTATCTTGCATCAATCTGTTTACGCAGCACCAATCTGTTTACGCAGAACCAATCTGTTTACGCAATAAACCTTATATCAAAATAAAGATAATTTAATTGCGAAAATGATGATATAAGGTTGTTGAATTGTGCTTGGTTTGTGATCAATTGTGTTGTAAACGACTTTTGAAAAAAGTCCAGATTTGAACCAAAATTCACAAAAGAAGATTTTTTGTGACATTACAAACAAAAAAAGTACAAAATGTGAATTTCGAAAATCGGATAGTTTTTCTAGGTTGTGCTAGGCGTGCAAAACAATTATTGTCCTACGCGCTTTCTACTCAGGTCTATATTTTTTGATGAAATACGTAAGTCGGCGTCGAAAGTACGCGACCCTAACTTTGAGCGCTCACAAGTCGTTCAAAAAAAATCGAAGAAAATTCTAGCCAGGTAGACGTTAAAGCTTAAAGTCCTCCGCGTTGAACGATATGCATATTGTTGTTTTAGAAAATTTTTTACGCTAGCGATGATGTAAAACGTGTCAAAAAACGAGATTTTGGAGGCCTCGACTTTTGAGTCTTCTCAAAACCAGATGGAAGTCTATAATTAGCAAACCATTTGATATTTTGAAATCTTGAAAACTACGTTGCATTCTAGATAGCTTAAGGAGCGTCTGTGAATTTTTTCAGATTTTTCAAGACTTCCATCTGTTTTTGGGAAGTCTCCATAGTCGAGGCTAAAAAAGTGCCTCCAAAACCTCATTTTTTGACACGTTTTACATCAACGCAAGCGTAAAAAATTTTCTAGAACAACAATATACATACCGTTCAACGCGGAGGACTTTAAACTTTCACGTCTACCTGGCTAGATTTTTCTTAGATTTTTTTTGAACGACTTATGAGACCTGAGTGAAGATAGTAGAGGACAATAATTGTTTTGTACGCCTATGACAACGCAGCACAATTTTTATATTTTCGAAATTCGCATTTTGAAATAATTTTGGGTTCAAAAAAGTAATTTGTGATAAAAAAAAACTAGATTTTCACCATAAAATATAGTTCTGAGTGAAACGTGTAGAGGACAGTAATTGTTTTGCACGCCTAGCAAAACCCGCCACAACTATTAGATTTTCGAAATTCAAATCTTGTACATTTTTTTCGTAATGTCAAAAAAATTTTCTTTTTTGAATTTTATTTCCAATTTTGATTTAAAAAAAAATAGTTTACAGCAAAATTAGGCACAAACCTAGCCCAATTCAGTACAATTTTTTTCGAAATTCGGATCTTAGACTATGACATTAAAAGTATAAAAAATTCAAAAATCTATTATTATATAAACTTTTAAATACTAGTAAACATTTTTTGAATCAATAATTAATTGCTTCGAAAAGAAAGCATTTGAAATTTTTAAATAATGTATTAAATGAATTTTAATTGAAAACTTTCTACACCAAACAATTTTATATTAGGTAAAATCTTTAAAAAGGACAATATTTCGAATCTAATAAAAATAAATTGAACTTGTTTCATTTCTAAATAGAAAGTTTAAAACTGAGAAATTTGAAATCGAAAATTTGTTAAGCAGAAGCTCGGTAAATTGAAAACTTTCAGGCCAAAATTTGCAATATTGGAAACCAAAAAAAGTGCTAAAATGTTTGTTTATTTATATTGGAAATAATTTATTATTGAAACGAAATTATAATGCAGATTTTAAATTACAGTTGAAACAGTATTTATGGGGAAAATATTTCTGAAATTAAATGATTTCAGATGAAAATGCCGAATAGAGGACAATCTCATAATGTTAAAAAGTTAATATTTTCATATTAGAATTTTAAACAATTGGATTATTTAAAATTCGAAGAAATAGAAATTCAATAAATTCTAATTAAAAGCATTCAAAATTGAAAACTTTTAAATTTTCATTCATTTTAATTTCGAAGCCATAAAAATTTGGCAATTACAAATTGAGAACTAAATTGAATGTTCTAAAATCGAAACTTCTGACGTTCCATAATTTATATTTAAAAAACATAATTTAACATTAAAATTAAACATGTATCTGCTGCATTTTTAGTTTAAAATTTAACTTTTTTATTTGAAAATTCGACTGTTTAGATAAAAATTGGACTTCTTTGGTAGCAAATTAATCTCATATTGCTTAAAAATGTACTATTTGGTGAAACATTCTACTTTGTAGAAAGTTTAACTATGTGGTTGAAAATTAAAGTATTTTATTAATAATTTTTGTCCTTTGAAGAAAAATTAATCTTCTTTGTTGAATATTCAACTGTTTTCTCAAAAATTTATTTATTTCGTTAAGATTCATCACTTTAGATGAAAATTCTTTTTTTTCGGTAGAATTAAAAAAATTAAATATCTGGTAATTTTATTTAAATAATAATTTGATGATTTAAAAAGATCATGTTTTTGGTTGAAAATTTGATTATTTGTTTAGAAGTTCAACAATTTGGTAAAAAAAAATGTTTGGTTAAAAATTCAACTGTTTTGTTGAAAATTAATTTTTTTGTTAAGATTCATCATTTTTTATGAAAATTAGTTTCTTTCGGTAGAATTAAAAAAAATAAAAATTAAATAATTTCATTTAAATGATAATTGGACGATTTAAAAAGATCATGTTTTTGGTTAAAAATTTGATTATTTGTTTAAAAGTTCAATAAATTGGTGAAAAATAATTTTTTGGTTGAAAATTCAACTGTTTTTTTTTACATTAATTTTTTGTTAAGATTCATCATTTTAGATAACAAATCGTTTTTTTTCTCGGTAGAATTCAAAAAAATTAAATATCTAATAATTTTATATAAATGATAATTTGATGATTTAAAAAGATCATGTTTTTGGTTGAAAATTTGATTTTTTGTTTAAAAGTTCAACAATTTGGTGAAAAAAATTTTTTGGTTGAAAATTCAACTGTTTTGTTGAAAATTAATTTTTTTGTTAAGATTCATCATTTTTTATGAAAATTAGTTTCTTTCGGTAGAATTACAAAAAATTGAAAATTTAATAATTTTTTTAAAATGATAATTGGACGATTTAAAAAGATCATGTTTTTTGTTAAACATTTGATTATTTTTTTTTAAAAGTTCAATAAATTGATGAAAAAATAATTTTTTGGTTGAAAATTCAACTGTTTTTTTTTAAATTAATTTTTTGTTAAGATTCATCATTTTAGATAACAAATCGTTTTTTTCGGTAGAATTCAAACAAATTAAATATCTAATAATTTTATATAAATAATAATTTGATGATTTAAAAAGATCATGTTTTTGGTTGAAAATTTGATTATTTGTTTAAAAGTTTAACAATTTCGTGAAAAAATAATTTTTTGGTTTAAAATTGGACTGTTTTCTTGAAAATTAATTTTTTTTGTTAAGATTCATCATTTTATATTAAAGTTAGTTTCTTTCGGTAGAATTAAAAAAATTAAAAATTAAATAATTTTATTTAAATTATAATTTTTTTGTTAGAAAATTCTAGAACTATGGGAGAAAATTGAACTATTTGATTGAAAATAAAGTTTTTTTGTTGAAAATTCATGTATTTTGTTTAAAAAATCGTCTTTTATTGGAAGTTTTTCTTTTTCGGTAGTAAATTAAATTTTTTGTTTGAAAACTTAACTATTTTCGTAGAAAATAAACTATTTGTTTAAGAATGAACTTTTTTATCGAAAATGTATGTAATTTATTGAGAATTCGTAATCTTTGGTAGAAAGTTAGACATGTTTGTTAAAAAGTGTCCTTCTTGGTTGAAAATGAAAAGTCAACTTTTTTGTTTTTTTAATATTTGGTCAATACTTTACATTTTCAAGTTGAAAATTCAACTCTGTTGGAATATTCAATTGTTTTCTTGAAAACTTTTTTTTTAAGATTCATCGTTTTAGTTGAAAATTTATGTCCTTGGTTGATAATATTTAACGATTTTTTCGAAATTTTTATTTGCAAACCCCTTTATTTTCTATTTTAAAATGTAATTATTCTATTTTATGAATGAGAATAGATCTTTTGTTTATTTAAAGATTTTCCTATTAAGTTGAACATTTATTTTCTTAGTTGACAGTTCAACTATTTTGTTCAAAAAAAGTTTTTCTGTATAACCTAATTTTTAAAATGTTAAATATAATTATTCAATTTTTGCGTGAAGAAAATTAGCCTTCTTGGTTGATAATTTTGTTTTTGATTGAATATTTAACTATTTATTTCAAAGTTGATCAATTTTAGTAAAAATTAAGAAAATTTGGTTAAAAAGTATTCTTTTTCGGTTCAACTTTCAACTAAAGAGATGACTTTTCAAGATCAACATATGAATTTAAAAAAAGTAAATTTTCTACAAAATAATAGAATTTTTAACGAAACAGTTGCATTTCCAATAAAAAGAATGACTTTCTGGTTAAAATTTTTCTGTTTTCTTTTGTAAATAAAAAATATTTCGAAGAAAATTGTCTTGCTTCAAAATTATATTTTTTTTGAAAATTCAACTAAAATCTTTTTTGGATTTGGAACACATGCATTCTTAAACTAAAAAGACCAATTCAAAAAAAATTGCATTTTTATCCAAGAAAGATTTTATTTATCTGTTAAACAAAATATCAATTTGAAAAAACAATTCAATTTTCCTCGAGATAGTTGAGTTATCAACAGTTGAATTTTTGACCAAAAAGAATTAATTTTTAGCAAAATTGTTAAATCTGCAAACAATTAATAAAATTTATAACTACATACTAAAAAGATAATCTTCAAGAGAAAGCAACAAAAAAAGAAATATAAATATAAAATAAATAAAAATAAAAAAATTACTTATCAGAATATTATAAATATGAAGGTTGTAGCAAAACTATATTTAAAAAATTGCCTACTTCTTTCTTGATTAATTATCCATTTCCCTTCAACATAATATTTAAAGATCGGAATTCTAAACTTGTTAAATTTTTAACCCAGAATCTTTTATAAATGAAATAAAACAATTTTAAATTAAAATAAAAAAATTACAAATTCTGCTTGACAGTCATTTAAAGTTATAGAAGTTCTCTGATTCGCCAGATTTTTTTCTATATCCCTGACTTTTCCCCTACCAATAAAATTCCCTGACTGTTTTTTCATTAAACCGTAACAAAGTCTCTCGACCACTCCCTCCCCCTTGAGCTGTGACATAATTTAAAAATAGTCCCAAAGTGAAACTGTTTTTTTTCTTTCCTTCTTTTTATTGACTCGAGAAGAGACCTAAAAAGTTATTATAAACTTGAAATATTCCTGTTTACATCAGTTGATGTGGAGCTTATGATAGAATGTTAAGCGTAAAATAAATTGAAAGAAAATGATTACGAAAAAATGATGAGAAGAACGAGCGAAAAAAGAAAAAACGTTTGAGCAACGACGGGGTAAAGAGTAAATTAAATAGCCTGACAGCTGAAGCACTTGTCAAGATTAATTTCGATTCGTGTCGCGTGTCTACTTCCTACGCGACGAGCACGCGGTTCTGAAGAATCCTGAATAAACGGAGGGAGGTGAGGATTCAAATAGAGGAAGAGAACTGGCGCCACGCTGCGTTGAGAGCGCCGTAGAGGAGGAGGGGAGAGGAGAGGAGAGGATCTTATAAAGCAGGTGTCATGTCGGTTCATTCGAATGTCAGACACGATTCTCTTGGGATCACCAAACGATTCTATCCTACTTGTCATTTAAAGTTGAAATCATATTATTTACCCAGCTATTTACATACCAAACCCGTCATTTTTTATTATTTGTCATTCACGCTTTCCATGTCAGAATTCAGGGTGGCCACCCACCCGGGAGAACCGGGATAACCGGGAGGAAGCACGTATTTGAAGATGCGAACGTTCATATGAGCGAAATTAAAAAAAAAACAATTTTCAATTTTTTTTTCCTTAAATCAATTATTAGAAGTGCAAAAAATAATATTCTGTCGGAAAGAATTGTCGAATCAAATTTTTTTATGGGGTTACCTACCCTTACATATCACCTATTATTCAGACCTGCCTAATACAAGTTTCATTGTCGATATTTGAATATATAAAATTTGCATAAAATTATTCTTGAAAAAATTGATTATTTTCCAATCTCAAAATAAAAAATTTTAAAGAAAGACACTAAACAAGCGATTCTTTTCCAATCTATAGGTTTTGCTTATAAATATTGTATGATTTCATTTAATTGAGTTGTGAATGTTACCTCAATTTTCATGGAAGAAATCTTTTTATTAGATTCTTAATTGAATAAAATATTAAAAATTGAAATTAAATAAATAACAATTTTTTAATGTTAGAAATATTTCTACACGGAGAGACTTTTGATATCAATATTTGGTTTATTCAGTATCTATAATTAAAATAAAGCGTAAGAATTTAGGGATAACTGAGGTGCTGTTACAAAGATTCCTACTATAATAAGA